>CM024636.1:52612816-52778038 GCA_014182715.1 Eucalyptus cloeziana | reverse complement strand
AAACATAAGATAGACATCATTAAATTAAAATAGCGAACTTTTCTAATTTGATATTTAAAGAGCAAGACACCCACTAACAAAATCTCTTACAAATATTGACACATATTTGACCACACCAAATCGATCTCTCTCTCTCTCTCTCTCTCTCTCCCACTCCTTCCTCCCTTGCTTCTGCCTCTTAAAGTGGAATTTGTAAGTCCACTGTCAACTCTTTTTTAAAAACTTAAGCCGTTAGACAGCGTACTATTTAATATTCAATTATTCTAACATTCTTTCTCACACTTAGTTTGATCTTTTTGCTTAGTACTAAGCGAAGATATATTTCATTGGGGAGGCAAAATGAGGCCTGGAAATAATTTAAACTCGGGACGCCAGTTCTGATATCGTGTGAATTTTTGGTGGGGCCACTTATCAACGGTCCTAAAAGCTTAGAATTATTAAGCAAAGGCGTGGTTTAATATTTAATTGTTCTAATCTTGTGAAAAGCTTTTTTTTTGTGATTAATCTTTCCTCTCACAAATATTGATTACATTAGACCACACCAGCTCTCTCTCTCTCTCTCTCTTTTTAGGATCTCTCTCTAAAATTTTGATTACATTTCCCTCTCACAAATATTGATTACATTAGACCCTCCAGCTCCCCTCCCTCCCTCTCTCTATTACACATGTTAAAAGATTCCCCATAGGGTGAAAACCCCGAGTGCAATTCACTCCACAAATAGGCCACATAATCATCTCATTAACTTGACTGTTTTGTCACATTGATTAGCTAATTAATCCAGGCCATGCATGATCAGCATGAGAGTGCACATATCAATATAAGCAGTCAAACATGTGAAACATATAGCAGATTTAGTTGACAGTAACATACTGTTCACATTCCCTCCTTCCTCAGCTTTGGTGGTTCTTTTGTAATTTTTGAGTGGAAAAGAGTCAACAACTGATTCCGGGGCTGGCGGTGAGGCCACTGACAAGGAAAGGGGTACTGGTTGGCGATGAATTTCATCCAATACCTGTAAGATACCAAACTAGAATCAAAGCTTAAAACATTTACAAAAGAATACCCAGCTGCAGAAAACATCGACCAATACTAGAGTCACCAATCATACATCAGAGCCCCTAAAAGAAGGCATGACATTGTGACTACAATGTACACAGTTGGAACAGAATAATCACATCCAAATCCAAAAAAAGTAGAGCAAAATGGAAACGGATACTTTTATTCAGCAAAAACTAGGCAGAACTATTGTTTCGAAGCCACATTGTAAAGTAATTTCGGTGCTGTAATTAAACCATTCAGTGTGAAGAAACCATCAACATAAACAAGTGCTGCCCAATGAAGAAAAATCAAGCACATCAAGCTGTATATGCAGGTGCTTTTCTAAGTGATCAATGGATGCATGTATCACAACTTTCAACATTTTGCATCATAAGGCCTTCTGAATAAGTGATTTAACTGAACTGGTGCTATTGAAAGAGCCTAATAAGCAGTTTAAAGAACAATTACAGGTAGGATAAGACATAGCTATCAGACCAACGCGACCATGTGGAATTATAATGCAAATGAGAGGATATCACCGGGTTGAATACAAGTGAGTGTTACATCTTTGCTTGATCTGCAATCAGTTTCTATGATCAATCTTCTGTTAGTATTTGTTGTAGTCTGTAGACCTTCCTATTGCGAAGCATTAGGATAAAATCCCAAAACCACATTTTCCCCATGAAACATAGTGTAAAATGCTAAACGAGCAGTAATAAAATATTAAACCACATGTTTCCCATGAAACTTAGTGTAAAATGCTAAACAAGCAGTAAATTTAGTAGATAATAGAGCACATAGAAGTGAAATAAAGGAAAGCTGATTTGACATAGAACCTCAAATAAAGCTTCTGCAAGCATGACTATGCGTGATATGCTTGAATGAGTACTGGACTCAGACACAGAAAATGAATCACACGAGCATGATCCATCAGGATGGAGCCCTGAAGGGCAGAAAGCCGTTCGCCCACTATTCTCGCTGAGACCATAACGAAGTCTGTCCCAGATCTGCAAATAGTTGACAAAAAGATGAGGACACCGCAAAGTGCAAATATTAAACTTAACGAGCAGTAAAACAATCAGCAGAGTTACCAAGGAATGCTTGTACAAATGGACGTATGAAAGGTAAATAATGCTCATCTACCAAGGCACAAAAGCTAGTAGCTCAATCCTACTTACGTTACACAATTCTCAAGGATATGGAAAAGAATGAACAAAAGCATGACGCAACACTCACAAAATGTAAATCACTTACCTCAGATCTCGGGCGACGACGTCGATGATGTGACCTGTGAATTCTACCCCCAAGATATCGCGAATCACCCTCAAAGAAATGATCATATCTTTCATGAAATCCAAGATAATCAGGATCATCTCGTGAGAATGCAGTATTGGAAGAATCACTGCCCTACAGAACTGTCTCTTGAAAAAACATCCCAAAATAATCTTCTGCTACTCCTACTGGTGTCCCAAACACCTGTATCATTCCTACTGTCAGACAATACATTGGAGGATATATTCACAATACCAACATGAATTATGCCTTCATTTTCTTGGCCTTGTTCTCCAGCAGACAGAAGGAATTCGAAGGCTGAAGGTGTCATTTGCAAATGAGACTCATCTCCTCGCGAGTTGAAAGCCCAGGGAAAATCAGAAGTGGGCGACACAGAGTCATGAGTATGGGCATCTGCAAGTTCACTCGCCTGATTCTCAGTAGCTTCAGTGTGGTCATGCTCATCTTGGATTCTTTCATGAGATGACCCTCTAGCATGTGTAACCTCTGGGAGGATCTCTGATACACCGTTGCTCACTGGATTATTAGTATCACCGACTACATCCTTGTTAGATGATACACTTGCAGAGACCATGTCTGAAGATTGTTGTTCTATAAATGAAGTACTAGAGGCAGTACTAGTTTTGTCGCTACTAAAATCGTCAGTGCTAGATCCACTTACCCGACAAAAAGGAACAATTTCCTTGCTTTCAAACAAGCAATTATCCTCACTTTTTGGTCCAACACCTATTCCCTCTACTTCATCCAAAGTTTCCTCACTTGTGGACACGGCTCTGGTTCCAGTAGCAGAGAGCAGTGGCTGTATTTCTCCAACAGAGACTGTGTGCTCTTCATTGGGTTCCTGAAACTTAGTAACACTGGAATCACAAAGTTCTGCAGAATTAACCAAACATTCATTTGGGTAATCTTCCATCTACAAGAAAAGAGCGTAAATCAGTTGCTCTCAAGATTCTATCAAGGCATCAACACAAACTTGAGAACCCATATGCAGTATAACAAAGTTCCGCGACCATTATAAAACATACTACCAAACATCCTCACTTGTAAAGTTAAGAAAAGCTTCTAATCATGAATGCCACTCTAGATCTTCTGCTTGGTGACTTACACATTTACCAGCATTCCCTGACATAATATGGGTTGAGCTGGCTGCAACTTGAAATCTGAGTCATGACATGACACTAATGTAGACTCCAGCAGACATCTAACTAAACAATAGGTTCTCGTATCTCTTACATGAACGACACCCAACACCATAGTAAAGCGCCCCAACTCAGCACAACAAACCAGTGCACACCCTCCAGAGTCCAAACCAATGCTTAACACAACCACCAAAATAAGAACAAGGAAAACTCACATGACCATCACATGTGGCTGTTTGGCCTGTTAAGTTATCCCATTTTGCTCAGTATGAGGTTGAAACAGAACTTATGGAAGATGCTACTGTCGTGAGCACTAAACAGCTGGAGCTTTAATGTAGGAACCCTTGCCCAATAATTACATTCAATGTAAGATTTATCATACTTGAGTTGATTAGCCCCATGCGAGGTTCTTGTTTGACTTAATTCTCATAGTGTCTGCTCCATGCACATGTTTATCTCCACCGTTGAACAGGATAGCAAAGGCAAAGGAGTATCAATGAGTTCCACTTGGCTTATTATTTGTAGCTCGAAGAGAACGAATTACACTTACTCATGTGGCCTAACAGTTCAGACATTTAGGTACATCCTTTTGACACCGTCAACAAACAATTCCGGCATGCTCACTTCAAAAAGGCAGATTCAACGACGAGCTTAGCAAAGCTCGAATCCATGCATATGGAACATCAGCTTCCTTTTTCCCTCTTCACAAGAGACGCAAAAAGGCTCCTTTAGGCTAATCTCGATGCTCAAATCTGCATCTACACCTCAATCTTTACCCGCAAGGCCGCGCAACTAACACGGTACTATTCATCCCAAAATCGACAGAGAGGGAAACCGTACGCTGTTAACCTAATTTCTCATAAAAGCAAAAGAAACTGCGTAAATCAAACCCCAACGATTCGTCGACGATCTCCTCAACCCTAGCGATCCCGGAACCGCGCGATCCGGAACCGAAAGACGGAATCGATCGTCGCGGAGAAGAAGAACGACGGAAAACCAGGCGGCGGCGACCAGCACCGGCAAACAGGAAAAGGAAAGGGGAAGGGCGTCGGACGGAGGCCGATCGCGATTTACCTCCGCGGGAGCGCGGGACGGGGAGCAGCCGCAGACGAAGGACGAGAACTTGCTCCGCCTCGCGCGGCGGCTGGCCGCCGACGGCGGCGGCGGAGGAGGCGAGGGGCGGGCCTCGCCCGACTGCTGCTCGCACCATTTTCGCCTTGCAGAGAGAGAGGAGAGAGAAGGAGAGAGGACCGTGTTGACTTGGGAAATGATTTTTGTGTATAAACTAATGCGCGTCGTGGGGAGACTCGGTTTTCATTTCTTCCCGTCAACCTGAAGGAAAGAATTATTAATAACAATAACCGTTGAATACAAATAAAAAAAGAGAACATATATATATATACATACACATATATAAAAGAGCTAATTCCTTAAAATACTCTAAACTTTAGGCTGCAACCCAAATCTGTTTCGAATTTTTTATATCAAAAAACCCTCAAACTTTAAATTTAGTCTCAAATCCATCTTGAACTTTTTTTGTCTCAAAAGATGCCTTAAACTTTAAATCTAATCTCAATTGTGTCAAATAAAAAAAAGACCCCAAACTCCAAACTTATTTGTATTCAGCGGTTATTATTATTATTAATAATTCTTTCCTTCAGGTTGACGGGAAGAAATGAAAACCGAGTCTCCCCACGACGCATATTAGTTTATAGACAAAATCATTTCCCACGATGTGCGTCGTGGGGAGACTCGATTTTCATTTCTTCCCATAAAGAAAAATTAATAATAATAATAATAACCATTGAATACAAATAAAAAAAGAGAATATATGTATATATTATATAAAGTTTAATTATTAAAATACTCTAAACTTTAGGCCGAATCCCAAATTTATTTCGAACTTTTTATATCAAAAAACCCTCAAACTTTAAGTTTAGTCCCAAATCCACCTTGAACTTTTTTTTGTCTCAAAAGATACCTTAAACTTTAAATCTAGTCTCAATTATCAAAAAAAAAAAAAAAAAACCCCAAACTCAAACTTTAGGTTCAATCTTAAATCTACCCGATTTTTTTTTTTTTGTCAAAAGGAAAATTATCAAGTTTTTGCTTTAGTCCTAAATCTTCATCTATCCAAAAGTTACGGTTAGTGGTCTCTAATTCTTATATCCAAAAATAGTTTTATTTTGAGGATAATTTTCCATATCACCTTGTCAATGTGTATTTATTATCGATGTGGAAATGTTACTTTAACTTGGGATTGGACCATGAGCTAGATTTGATAATAGATTAGAAGTTGATGATTTTTAGACAAAATAAAATTTAGGATATATTAGGTACTGTACCTAAAGTTTAATATTTTTTTTTTAGATAAAAAAAAGTTTGAAGTAAAATTGAGAATGAACTTAAAATTTGGAGTTTTCTAGGGAATTGGCCCATATAAATAATTAAAGTGTTGCCTCGAAAATTGTTTCGATTCTTCGCTCGCCTATCACCCGTGTTGCGGGCTTCCTATCTAGACGTGCTTTTGGCTCTTATCAAATCTCATAGAACGTCAAAATTATAGGACGACGGGTTGACGTGACCGAGACGCGTTATGAGGGAGTACTGTTGGGTCTGGCTCGCACCAGGGACACTGTGCTTTTGTTGAAATTCTTTGTAATATTTCTTCCGCCATTCCTTAGGAATGGCAAAAAGTCTCGACCTTTATTTATTCTTTGCTTTGCCAATCGCCTATTCATAACTCCCCACTTCTCTATGTGTCACGAGTCTTAAAATTCAAGATATATTCGACCTGGTTCCTTAGGAACTTACATTTTCAAAACGGTTGCCCACTCGGTAAGTTAGAATGGAAAACCAAATGTTAGTATTTACCTTGCGGGGGTAACACATATCACCCCACAAAACAAAAAAAATAACAACATTAAGTAACATCAACGTAAAAGCCTTATGGCAACGACAGTGTGGGATATACACACATCTTTTGCTGGAAATGAAACCCTTTGGAGGAAGCAAGACGAAAACCCTGAAGGATACCATGATCAAAACGACGGAGACTAATCACCAATCTGAAATATCCCTCCAGGCTAAACTAAAAGAGTCCTTGGAATCTAAAGATGGTTTCTCTCATAACTTTTGAGAGATGATCGCATCAGTTGTTATTTAGCACTACGAGTGTCTGTAGAAAGATGCAATCGAAATCGGTGAAGAAAGCTCAACTACAGGTCATACTAGCCTTCGAGGAAAGTTCGAGACAGTCACCTATAGTAAACACGAGATAATATATAGAGATTACTAAAGATTCGAGCCATAGAATTTTTCAATTCTTACACAAGATACTTATTTGATCAAAGTATCTAGACTAATACCGATTCAACCTATTTCATGAAAAAAAAAAAAAAGTGACAGATTAACCAACCAACAAAACGACTTATTATAAATAACATCTTCTTGTTGCATTGAAACATATAAATGTTGACTAATCTGGCTAATATTGAAGTTGGAAAAATGAAATGGTTGAATAATTGAAAAATGAGATTATTCAAGGATACACATTGAATGCTAAGATTACGCATTGTATTTTTGGAAGTAATCCATAATAAAAAGGTGTTTACGATTGTTCAAGAAGAAATGAAACAAAAGATACCTTGCATTTATAGCAGAGCTCGCTCGATACCTTTGATTTGCAAGGGTACCGATCAAGAGGGGAGCCAGGAAATCAGTTTTTCAATGCATTAATGCCTGCACGAACCTTCTAAATGAGCAAAACCCTATGAATCATTAGCTGCAAAAAATGGGTGAATGGCAGTACTCAAGATTTTCTACAAAGGGTATCGGTAACCATGGATTGATGTGCATCCTCACATCCATAACTTCTTTGGGTCTTTTTCCCTCAAGAAAATGGTAAGATTCATTAATGTTTATGTTAAGACCCATCTAGAAATGGTTAGCATTCAAGTATCCCTTTCGAAGATTAATTCATATGCATCTGTCGGTGATCGTTGCAATCTTTCACTTTACAAACCTTCGATCATATTGATTTGAACGATATCAAAAACATATGTATTCCTTTTAGGAACACAAGCGTAAGCTCCCTTACGGAAATATTTGTAAATTTTCATTATAATCTAAGTTGTGTACTTTTATATTTGATTTGCGAGAAAAAGAATGTGCAGAAATGCGGTATTTTGACACTTGCTTATGTAGTTCTAACATTCTTGATGTTTTTGAGATAGGGACGATCACTTCGACCACTAAAGACTAGTCGGATGCTATAAGAATTGAAAGAAAAATTGAAAGAAAAATTAAAAAGCGAAAGAAAAGCAGGAAATGGGAAAGAGAAAGAAGAAGAAGAAGAAGATAGCAGCAATTATTTAGATGCTGAAAGAGCTGTAGATATTTAATATATTGCGAAAATAAAAGTGTCCATTAAGAAATCGGAAAAAAAAAAAAAAATCGATTTGAGGATAAAGAGGAGAGGAGAAAGGATGGACCGCTAATTCTCGAACGGTTTGAAAATATAAACGAAAAGGCGACACCAAAAAAATTCAAAATAATGGTAACAAATGGTCGACATTTTCCTTGTTGGGATTACACGGAGAATGTTTGACTTGTGAGCCTCCACGTTATATCGTGCCTACCGAAATAATTTGTATAGGAGCTGCAGACTTATTTCTAAAGAGGTCTTCTCGAGAAGAGCCAAAATCACTCCCCCCAAATCCCCGTTCAACACGGTCGGCTTAAAATTAAATTTTTAGACTTTGTAAGTTTCGAAATGAAATCCACCGAACTGCTCAACCGAGGGTCGGCCGGTCGATAAAAGGACGGGGACAAGGGACGCGACACGACGAAGACATATGCGACGTGCTCAAACGACCACTTGGGATGCACTTCAATGAGTTTTCCTGTCTTATCCCTAGGGACAAGCATAGCCACATAAACAGAACATGGAAGGGAGGATAAAGATACCAATTTGAAACTATATGTATGATATCAAAAGAGATTTCTAGCTGATCGATGAATTATTGCACGGTCCAGCCTATATATATATATATATATATATATATATATATATATATATTTATTTATTTATTTATGTACTTTTTCTTAATTTCCATATCTTGGTATCGAAGCATTTTTTTGGGACAAGAGAAAGCATCTCTACCAATAATTGATGTCCCATTCTTGCTTGCCTCCACACTAAAAATTCCTGCACTTGTCTACTGCCTGGCCAGTGGCCACACCCAGAATACAAAAACCAACCACAAGAGGTTGATCACAAGACCCTCATCGCCCCCATCCCGGTCCTCCTGGTCCGCCGCCCCCGCACGTGCCGCCTCCAGGGCCTCTCCACCACGGACTGGGGTCCCTGGCACGTGCTGCCACCGGCGCCGTCAGGTCCACCGCCACACCAGCCGCCCCATCAACTTCTGGGGCCGCCTCAGCCTTACCACCACCACCACCACCACCACCACCACCACCCTTAGACTTATATCGGCTGGAGGCTTGTGCTCTAATTTATGCTCAACTCTATGTCCTGCGAGTCCGCTTAGTCGTGCCGACTAGGTGGAATCTCACTTGGGCTATTGCTTCTGTGTGCACTCCAAATAAATAATAATGAACTCCCCAATAAGTACTGTGTTCAATCTTTGCCCCTTCTTGATTTCGAAAGACGTAACTGTGATGACAATCTTCGTGCTTACTCAACTGGGAAGGGAGACGAAAAAAGACACCAAGTTTTCAAATTCTGAGCATTTCGGTAGCCCTTTCGATTATAATGAACGGGTTATTGAGCTGATCGAGACCCAACACTGAACCGCACTTCAGGAAGCTCGATTGCACGTTCATGTCTGGTGAAGGTGATTATTTTAAGCCCTCGATTACCATCGGATATGTCGGAATCAGACACCAATTAGTCAATACTATAAGACGGTCGACATTAAAGAAGTAAAATGATTCTGCACACAGAACGGCGGAGGAACTGTAAACCAGCTGCAAGAAGGAAGAACAGGAGGAGTTTAGTTTCATGAAGAGCCTCGTCTGGATTTTATGTTTAGATTTTATCTGCCAACTTAACACATCTGCAAACAGCAAAGAAAGAGAAGAAAATGATAGCATGGAAAGAAATTGATATTCACTGACAATGAGGAGAGTGTGTTGGCTAAGCTGTACAGATGGTACAAGCATTTTCTTCTCCATCAGATGAAATTAAGTATTTGCTTCTAACTTGAGATTGAAAGCAACACTACCAAAAATTAACGAGAGAGGGGCAACAAATGCAACGTGAAATTTTCTTGAACTATTTCCACGGTCAGTCATGTACAATATAGCTTCCACCTTTCTGGATATTGGATTCAACAAACCCTTTCAACGATCATGTCATCTCCTCCCCTAGAAAAGTAACACGGAAAAATGTAACACGATCTTGTACCTTGGAACCATCGTAAAGTCCATCAATCTCTTGATTATGAACCCATTTCAAGCACAGAACTGCAAGACCGTGCACAAAGTAATCTGTTAAACCATGAGCTCCCAAACAGTCTTGAGCGCTTATCCAGGACAGTAATATCATTAGCACCATGAACAGGTTTTGTAAGTATGAATATCCATCTAAACCTAAGTTAAGGTGTAACAGTTTACTGTAGGACTATTCTGCCGCATGGATCCCAAATGCAGCACTTAGATCTTGACGGTGTTACTATCTTGTTCCAGTTGGATATCCGATCTGAAAAATCCCTAAAAGATTTGTCAGCGCTGGTTCTTCCTAATGCTTCTATCTCTGCTTGTGTATATTTACTTTCACTGATGATTCTTGATCACACACCCATTGGAAATACAATGCCAGAAATTGCCGGACCACTTGGATGGTTCCCACAGAAAATACGGTACCAGACATATGAAACAAGTATTCGTATCAAGGATGCCTTGAAGAATTGCCATGCACTTGTGTAGGTCTCAAGTGCGATTGATCCTGCAGTTCAGATGAATGGAACATCAACAAATGAGAAAACAATTTAAAGTAGTCTTTACAATGTATTTTACAAAGTAAACATCCTCTACCGGCGAACTGCGATTAAAAGCTGACGGAGTTCGGAAATCAACTTGTCCCTGTATAAATTAAAGCCTGATCAAGGAAATTCCACAACCCCTAAAATTTTATATTTCTTGATGACCATATATCTTTGCAATGTTACTCCAGTAACAGTATCATACCAGCACGTGCATGGCCGGTTGGGTCCCGAAAAATCCATCATGGCTGGGTGCCAGTGAGCTCAGCTGCCCCTACAGGTACGGCAACTGAAAAATAAGAACATAGTCTGCCTATCCCAAAGATAATTTTGTTTCTGCATGAAAGAAAAATAAAGGGATGGGTGCCAATTCAGCACAACTTACCAGCCCCTGAATGCTTGGTTGACCAACATAATATGCATCATGTGGTGGCTCCATTAAGTTTAATTGTACCTGAAAATTCACACCTCTGAAGAATCACTAAATCTGCCAAAATAAATCAGTCTTAACTTTCTTCAAATGCATAAAAGGTATCCCATGTTACCAGTCCCTGCACATTCTGTTGGGCGCCATAATACCCATTTAGAGTGATCCCATCTGTGTTTAAGTTTCCTGCAATTAGGAGACGATCGAATTATGATCTCTATAGTGGTACATGCAGAAAAAGGTAAAATGTATTTCAAACCACGGCAGAAGTCCTATCTAACTTTCTTCAAGAAATAGAAAGAGCCAAAGACAAACCATTTCATGCAAGCTTTCTGGCGCCTCAGCAAGTAGAACATCCGACTCTTCTTGCACCTGCAAGAAGTGAGGGTTTTCATCAGTAATAATCAGTGGAATCTTGATGTCAAGCACTGCCTAACAGCCGCCAGCCTATTACCTTTCTCTTCTTATTTGTGTTTCTCTTTTTACTCGTTTTATTAACGGTGACTCCCTGATTCTCTGACTCCGTTTCCCGAAGACCACAAATGCTAGTGCTGCATTCTGCCATGCTGTTATTAGAATTGTTCACATCTACACAATTCTTCAGAGACTCCCACAAGTGCACGAAAAGCAATGGCATAAGCCTCTTCAGATATTGATCCTCTTCACTCAATTCAATAGCTCGTCGGCACAAGTAATTATAACGTTGCACCCTTGTCTGCATCTTTTTGGTTCCTTCATCTGGTGAGTGCCTACTCTTTGCATCTTTTGTCCACCTCTTCATGATATATCGAGATGGGATGCTGGGAAAACCACTGATCTGAAGAACAACCATTGCATGTCTACAAAAGAAATCCATGATACTCGAACAGATGACAGAAGCAAGAGACCTCTGACTCCACTTCATTCCATGTTACCATGAAGTATTCCTTTTTCTCAAAATCCTCAACCCTGTAAATTACAGTCCCTCCATCTTCACTCTCCTTTCTGGGATGGCATGCAACTACACCTAAAACTTCAATTTGAAATTTCCTAAAAATTGCATGGTGTAGACTGTTGACAGTTGCTTTTCCCATGGTGAAGGTGATTTTGAGCAGGCTGCTTGTGCCATGTATCAAAATCAGCTATCGCCTCCTCTTCACACCTATTGTGGAGAATAACACCATACTGTCTCAGAAATTCCTTAACAGTTATTTTCTTGTGAATATATCTGTCAAAGAAGGAGTTCATGCTATCCACACGTTGAGCTGTAGACATTCCAGCAAGAAAACTCTCCCCCAACAAAGCAGGAACCCACTTCTTCCGTTCCATATAGAGCATCTGAACCCATTCATCTTCTTGCAGTTCAAATCTTGTCACCATTTTCCACCATCTCATATCAAACTGTTCATCCGTCCCGATTTAAAAGATACATTTGTGGAATTTTGACAGAAAATTCTCATGATTGTTTATCACATGAGAAAGATTTTCATGGACCTTTTCAATATATGCCAAAAGAAGGTAGCAATGACGGGTTTGTGGTAAGACCTCTTCAATGGCTTCCTTCAGGCATTTGTCTTGATAAGAAAGTATCACAGAAGGAGAGTTTCCACCCATTGCCCGAAGCCATGTCTTCAGCAGCCAAAGAAACGTTGATCTAGTTTTATCTGCAATCAATGCACACCCAAGCAGCATAGTCTGAGAATGATGGTTTACCCCAACAAATGGCACAAACGGAAACTTATCGTTGCTTTTGACATACTGACGTATCAAGAGATACAACATCATTGAAGCTGGCATAATCATTCCGACTTTTTAGCATCAACCCAGAACAAGTTTCTCAGACGCTGTTCCTCATTCAAATCGATTGCATAGAAAAAGCTCGGATTCTCTTTCTGAATGTGTTTAAAGTACTCAAGTATGATTTGACCATCCCCTTCATCTAATGTCAAAGCTTCGCCCTTTATCAGGTTGATGGTCATTTTTGTCGTGAAGAGCACAAGCATGTGGATGCCCAGCAGACTGCCTAGACATCTCAACATACATCTTTCTTGTTCGTTCACTAACAGCATGTAAGATGTCGATGTTATTTTTCTCAGCCAATTTTATGTTTCGATGAATTCGAAAATGATAAGCCAGTGCTGGTAAAAGTTCATGGTTATGATCTTTGACAAATTCATGTATAATCCACTTCCCATCTGTCCTTCTCTTTACATGCATGCTGGCCTTGCAGTCAGTCTTTTTCACGCTGGGCCGTCGACTACTACCACTTTCCGACTCTGTGACCCCATATCTAGAACATGCAAATTTGGCGTCTATAAATTCTTTCGACTTCTTTGAACGTCGACTGTTCTTTATTGAGTGGTAAATCCCATAGACTTGGCATATTCCTGGTAAAACGAATAAGCTGCTTCATGCGAGTCAAACTCTATACCATTGCGTGGTTCAAAATCAATATCACCTTCAAACCCTGTAACAGCCGTTTCAGAGGGAGTAAAGTCGCTACCTCTATTCTGCACTTCATCCGTGCCACTGACCATATTCTCCCCTGCACCGCTTTGCACACCATCTCTTGCATCCATTGTATATTAAGTGGCAGCACTTCATCCCAGTCAAAAGAAAATTTCCAACAGACTATCATGAAGACAACTTGCCATTTGCAAATATTCCTAAAGATGGCACCTGAAAAAATGCATACAAGAAGCCATCAGAACTGGAGCACTCAAATATAACATAACCTCAGAAAGGTCTTAAACATCATGCAAAATACAAAACTATAAGGGCCTCCTTTTCTTTTGTAAAAACAAATTTGACCAACATAGCAACAAGGAGGTGCCAGTCCAAATACAAAATTCATTTACAGACAAAGATTTCATTATCTCTAGCATGTCCTCCACATAAATTCCCTTTTCATGAAGATATCCACACGAGGTCTTGTGCTAGAAACATGAATTTTCCATTGAATAACCAGCAATTCCATTTACCGACAGATATTTTCCCCCGATTCCATGCCTTTGCATTTCTCCCTCCAGACTTTACATAACAAAGATAGAAGGACCATGCACAGAAGTTTCTTTTTCTGCACAAAAACAAGAACCTTCCAGCCTGCACTTCATTCTCCAATGACAAACAACTTATTTCCCACGACGAAGAGAAATTATCATAATGTTTTAGAAACTCTGCTGCCCAAGAGAATGAAAACTAACTTTTCCAATAAAACTTCATCAGCCCGAGGTTAAAAAGGCTGATTGAAAATAGAGCAGCTAATCAGCTAAAGGCATTATCACAAGCTTGCATCTACATAGCAGCTCCCACGGAGAACTCTTCAGGAGTAGTGTCTGGTATGAGGGCTGCAACTACAAAATGCATGTAGGGAAAAATCGGCGAAAAGGACTTCCTCTACAGTAACCCCTACTAAAACTTCATAGTGCTCATCCCAAACTAAAATTCCTGTTGATACAGCGAAGATCAAAGCTCCCTCTATCCCCTAACTACAAAAGGCATGAATTAGGAAAGCCAAACCCTTCATCAACCGACATCTCTGCCTAAATCCACTCCGAGTCCCAATTAAACACGACAAAGGGCCCTGCCCTGGGGGGGGAGGGGTTATTCAGGGATCATAATCCCGTCCTTACTCGCCCAATCCCCCGCCTCGCGCCCCCCCGCGGGGCCAACGACATTGCCTCGCGGCTCCTTGCCGCCGCATCACAAACCAAGCGTCTTCCTTCTCGCTATGCTGAACTAGACGAAATCAGCGGATCAAATGATAACGAAAGAGCAGATATCTACAGCGAAGCTCCGGGGATTACAGAAGCCGCACAGCTCGCAAATGCACGAGATTTGCCTCAATCGCCGGAAAAATTTCGACAGAAAATCGAAACCCAACGCTAGAGAGGCGAACACAGGGCCGGCGCTTTCCGCCGGAGTTGAGCAAATCGCCGGCGCCGGGTGGAACGGGGAGGGGGCGAGAGAGAGAGAGAGAGAGAGAGAGAGAGAGAGAGAGAGAGGGACCTCCGGCCTGGCGGCGAGACGCCGGGAATCGAGCTTCGGGCTCCCGCCGGAGAGCTTGAAGACCACCGCGCGAGCTGGAGGAGAGAAAAACTGAGCCTGATAGAGAGGGGAGTAGGGTTCTGAATTTCAAAAAAACTAGAAATTGGGTGTCATGTGATATTTTCAAGACATTGGGGAGTAAATTCGTAAAAAATTCGATGGATTGCTAGTGAGTCCTTCCTAGACCATTCGAGTGTCACCTTGTCGTTAGCATAGGTGTAATAATTTCTCTTTTTCTCATATAACAAGGCCTTTAATCACCAAAATTTATCTATGCAGAATAAAATGAAGTTGATGTAGCACAAAGAATTTTTCGGACCCATCGAAGCTTGAATGGGCAAATAGGTTCTTCACAATCGCTCAAAAAAATCGATGGACCTCATCATCTCAATCAAGGAGCATACCTCTTAATTTTCTTCTCTAGTCTAAAATCACGCCTATCAATTAGAGTGGTAAGAGATCCGTAATTAGATAAAAAAAAAAAAAAAGTGATGCAATTGGAAGCTTTTGGTGTGAGTAGATAAGCAAGTAGGCCTATTTTAGTGGCCGAGTTTTACTTACTAGCGACATTTCAAAAATGTAAATAAGAGAATCATCACATATGGATTAGGTTTGGTAAACATAAAAGTAAGTTTTGAAAAAGTATTAATTTCTAAGTGTTGATAATCCAAAGTTTTGAAAATATAATCACAAGGTTGTTCGATGATAATTAACATTGATTGACAAATATCAATAATCTTTTTACCGAGCATGGAAAAAGGACAATTACTTATAGGTTTTACTATGTATTTAGCAAGATTTTTCATTACCGTCAGTTATGTTTCTATTAAACGAATTAAACAACCCCTCCTTCTTTATCAAATTTATTCGATTTTTACTCAAATTTAATAATTTAAGTCAATACTAAAGGTTTTCTTTTTTTGTGTAAAATCAATACTAAGTCAAAGTAAACAACATTTCCTTACAAAAGAATCCCTACGATTTCCCAATATTACGGAAATACCTAAAACCCTTTCCTCCTTTTGTACCCTCACTTCACTGCCTCTTCCTCTTCCCTCTCTCTTTTCTCTCTCTCCGCCGGTCTCGTTCTCCCGCATCTCGCCGCCTCCTCCGCCGCCGCCGGGCCTAGCTCGCCGACTTGCCGTCGGAACCGAGGTGAGCAATGGACGATAGCTTGTACGACGAGTTCGGGAACTACATCGGACCCGAAATCGAATCCGACCTAGAGTCCGGGGGCGAGGAGGACGAAGATGAGGACCTCCCGGACAAGCGCAGCGAGGAGCCCGCCGAATCCGACGGCGAGGACGCGGCCGCCGGCGCCGGCGCGAACGGGTGGATCACCGCCTCCACCGACGTCGACATGGAGAATCAGGTCGTCCTCGCCGAGGACAAAAGTATTACCCCACCGCCGAGGAAGTCTACGGCGAAGACGTCGAGACGCTGGTCATGGACGAGGACGAGCAGCCCCTGGAGCAGCCGATAATCAAGCCCGTCCGGAACATCAAGTTCGAGGTCGGCGTGAAGGATTCTTCCACTTACGTGTCGACGCAGTTCCTCATCGGCCTCATGTCGAACCCGGCTTTGGTCCGGAACGTCGCGCTCGTGGGGCACGTGCATCACGGGAAGACGGTGTTCATGGACATGTTGGTCGAGCAGACACCCACAACTCCATTTGATGTCAACAATGAGAAGCACATGAGGTATACGGATACGAGGATTGATGAGCAGGAGAGGAGGATCTCGATTAAGGCCATTCCGATGTCCCTCGTGCTGGAGGATAGTAATTCCGAAATCGTACCTCTGCAACATCATGGACACGCCTGGGCATGTCAATTTCTCTGATGAAATGACGGCTGCTCTTAGGCTCGCCGATGGAGCTGTGCTGATTGTGGATGCTGCTGAAGGGGTTTGGTAAAACTCTGTCCTTTCTTTTTGTTGCAGCCTCTCTAGACTGGAATCAAGCATGTATCTTGTATATGGAATCATAGTTAGCATTGCTTCTCACCAAAGTTTTGCATGAAGTAGGTTTTGGAGTTCTCCTAGGGGGTTCTTATTGATGGTTATTGTGCCCAGGTTCCTGATTTTCTTGGATGATAGGTTCAGTGGATATCATTTTGTCCTAAATGACCATTGCATTAAAGTGATGCAAATTTACATCGATGGGTATTGGTGAAGTATGTTAGATCTTACAATGTCGGATATCTAGTCATGTCTGTATGATATAGTCAAGATCTCCCCCTCCCCAAAAAAAAAAAAACAAAAAACCCCAAGAAAAATCTGACAAACAGGTTTGACATTTTGTCATTGACAGGTAAATACAGAACGGGCCATCCGGCATGCTATCCAAGAGCGCCTTCCCATAGTTGTTGTGATTAACAAAGTAAGTGTATTGCAGCTAAAAAGGTATCTTGTGATAATTTGACCAGTGCTATTATTCACGGAACTTTTGTTTCAGGTTGACAGACTGATAACAGAGCTTAAGTTGCCACCAAAGGATGCTTATCACAAGCTGAGGCATACCATTGAAATAATTAACAACCACATTTCTGCAGCCTCTTCGATTGCTGGAGGTGTCCAGGTAATAGATCCGGTGGCTGGAAATGTTTGTTTTTTTGCAAGTGCTACAGCAGGATGGTCCTTCACTTTGCAGTCATTTGCTAAACTATATGTCAAACTCCATGGTATCCCTTTTGATGCCGATAAGTTTGCTTCCGTCTTTGGGGAGATTACTACTATCATCCAGATGCCAGGGTGTTTAGGAAAAAAGCTCCAGTTAGTGGAGGGGGAGAGGTCGTTTGTCCAATTTGTGCTTGAGCCCTGTACAAGATATACAGTCAAGTAATTGGGAGCATAAGAAAAGTGTGGAGGCAACTCTTGCAGAACTAGGGGTCACTCTCAGCAATGCCGCTTACAAGTTGAATGTGAGACCTTTGCTTCCGGCTAGCTTGCAGTTCAGTTTTGGTTCAGCGTCAGGTTTTACAGATATGCTGGTTCAACATATTCCATCAGCCAAAGATGCCGCCAGCAAGAAGGTTGAACATGTTTACACTGGGCCTGAAAGATTCAATGATCTACAAGGCTATGGAAAAATGTGATCCTCGGCCGCTAATGGTGAATGTCACTAAGTTATATCCAAAGTCTGACTGCAGCGTGTTTGATGCATTTGGTAGAGTCTATAGTGGTGAGATTCAGACAGGTCAGACCTTACGTGTCCTTGGAGAAGGCTATTCCCGGATGATGAAGAGGATATGACAGTGAAAGAAGTAACAAAATTATGGATCTATCAAGCTCGATATCGGATACCCATAGCCAAGGCCCCTCCTGGTTCATGGGTCTTAATTGAAGGAGTTGATGCTTCAATCATGAAAACTGCCACCCTTTGTAACGTTGACTATGATGAGGATGTCTACATATTCCGGCCTCTTCAGTTCAATACACTTCCTGTTGTTAAAACAGCTACTGAGCCTCTAAATCCTAGTGAGCTTCCAAAAATGGTGGAGGGTCTCAGGAAGATAAGCAAGAGCTATCCTCTGGCCATCACAAAAGTTGAGGAGTCTGGGGAGCACACTATTTTAGGTACTGGAGAATTGTATCTGGATTCAATTATGAAGGATCTGAGAGAGCTTTACTCGGAGGTGGAAGTCAAGGTGCCATTTTTTCAAGCTTCTCTATGTTTCAGCTTCGGTTGAACGATATTTCATCTTGTCCCTCTTTCGCTTTTTCTTTGGATGCACACTTATTTTCATGTTCTTATTGGTGCAGGTGGCTGACCCTGTTGTTTCATTCTCGAAACAGTGGTTGAGTCTTCATCTATGAGATGCTTTGCTGAGACACCTAACAAAAAGAATAAGATAACAATGGTGACTTTGCTTTTTGATTCTGCTTTGTTCCAAGTGCTGTTGGATCATTCCTACTCATATAAATAAGTTAGGTCAGGATTGTTTAGATGCTTCCTTCTGGTTCAGGTTGCAGAGCCTTTGGAAAAAGGACTCGCTGAAGATATTGAAAATGGAGTTGTCAGCATTGACTGGAAAAAGAAGGAACTTGGGGAATTCTTTCAGAAAAAATATGACTGGGATCTGCTTGCTGCGCGGTCCATATGGGCGTTTGGGCCTGATAAGCAGGTGAACTAGCAGCTGATCATGTTAACATGAGAAAGTTTAGATGACAAATGTTTAATTATTTTATCCATAATCATGACGATGTTTGGATTTTCCAATTTAAGAATTATGAGTGAACATATTCCACTTCATATATTGTTTCCAGATACATGGATGCTAGATAATGTGATAATGGCCATTTCTTGCAGGGACCCAATATTTTGTTGGATGACACATTATCCAGTGAAGTGGATAAGAGCTTGCTGAATTCTGTCAAAGATTCTATTGTTCAGGGGTATTGTGCTTCTATCCGCCCATCTCTGTCTGTCTGTCTCCCCCCTCCCCCTCCATGGATGAGTGTATCTGTGGGTGGGGGTGCTTTTCTCTATTTGGAGTTTTCTGCTATACTCATTTATGGTGATTCTGGACAGATTTCAATGGGGTGCTCGGGAAGGGCCTTTGTGTGATGAACCCATCAGAAATGTGAAGTTCAAAATTGTTGATGCGCGGATAGCACCTGAACCATTACATCGCGGATCAGGGCAGATCATTCCTACTGCTCGACGTGTGGCTTATTCATCATTTCTCATGGCAACTCCTCGTCTCATGGAGCCAGTATATTATGTGGAGGTTAGCACTTGCCATTAGGTTTATTTCTCCAAGAAGACTGATCGACTGCTATGTTTTGCATCCAATAACATATACCTGGGAATATCATCCCTTTTGTTGCCTCATCAGCTTCTTCCGTTCATGATGAACAAGAAAGCCTCCTCAATGCAGAACTTAGCTATGTTGGTCACTTTAGCATGAAAGTGCCTTTCATGGTTCAAAGTGATTTCATTTGATTTTGAAGTTGATATGACCATAAGAATTAGTTATGATTGCTTTCTGTGGACAATCAATGGTTCTTGAGTAAAATTACAATGGAGGATTTGCATAATTTGTCCCCCTTTTTAGGGTGATCTTAGATGCTATATGATGCATTTGATGAGAATTAAATTAAAGGTAGTATGAGGCAGATGGTGGAGTTGGGATACAGGGGCTTTGTCTTTTGCCTTTTGCTGTGGTTGAACTATGGCCTTCACCTTGCTATGGAGCTTCCTATGTTTGTGCACATGATTGCAGAGCGAATTGAATTTAGGTCCTCAAGTATTGAGTGTAAAGTTGGACTCTTTCATTTCTTGCTTTTAACTTCATCAAATTTGAGGATTATCAGGATTTTCCAAAGTTATGTCTCCAATTGGTAATTGTGATTATCAAATGGAGGGTAATTAATGCCTGATTCTTTATCTTTGTCATGTGTATTATCTCTCCACATTATTAGATAGGTCGGGTGATACCTAACTACAGTCACTTGTTTCCAGATACAAACACCAATAGACTGTGTCTCTGCAATCTACACGGTGTTATCTCGAAGGCGTGGACATGTGACAGCTGATGTCCCCCAGCCAGGGACCCCAAGTTACACTGTGAAGGTTTGGATCTTGGCTTGCTTTGTATTTGCATGTATGCTTTCATGACTTGTTAGATGATCTGCGAAGTTAACATTCACACGACTGGCTAAGATGATACCTAGAAGCTGGAAATATTTTTATCAACTTGGTAACGGGCTGACAACTCCATTGCTAGCTAACAAATTGGAAGATTGTGTTCTAATGAGTTATGGTTGGATTCAATAGATGAGAGTGACAATTTTGCAGGGAGTTAGATTTCGGAGATAATCTGCTAGACTGTTGCATAAGATACTGACCTAGATAACTACCATATAATAAGAGGACATCCGTGAATGGTCAATTAAAGAAGGGTTAGCTTTAATGTGTACCTATATACCAATTGAATGCAATCTCTTGTTGGTTTCAGGCATTTTTACCCGTGATAGAGTCATTTGGTTTTGAGACAGACTTGAGATATCATACTCAAGGACAAGCATTTTGCCTATCGGTCTTTGACCACTGGGCTATAGTTCCTGGTGATCCTCTTGACAAGAGCATAGTCTTGCGGCCTCTGGAGCCTGCCCCAATTCAGCACCTTGCACGAGAATTCATGGTGAAGACCAGGCGTAGAAAGGTAAAGACTGTGTCTGTCAAATCTAGTTTCTTTGACACACTAGAGGATTTAGAGAATCACAGGTTAAGATCGTGTTCTGAACTGATTTCTTTATAAGAGGCAATAAAGCTTTCAGGAGGATTGTGTCTTTGGTTCTATCAGATTAGGATGGAGTCTTGAGATCACTTCTGCATGATTCTCGACCCCATTCTGGCAAAGAAACAGTTAGAAAGGGCATTGCCAGTAGGATTAAGGGAAAGGAGAATATAATTTGAGCGAGATACGTGTGCCAATAGAATGGAACATCCCTCCTTCATTGTATTTGCAAGTTGCACTATGAAAGTCTTCGTCCTCCATCAGTTAGAAGTGCAACATGTTCCTTTATTTGCATTTAATGTTCTGGCAATGCGATGGAATGATGCTGGAAATACCAACAGAAATTGTTTGCAAGCTTTTGCTCTTTGCTTCTCATCTGTTTCGACGAATAGTAACAGAAGTACCTTGTGCCTTGTTTAATACAGGGTATGAGTGAGGATGTCAGTATCAACAAATTCTTTGATGAGGCAATGATGGTGGAATTAGCTCAGCATGCAGCTGATCATCAATATCAGATGATTTGATACAAGGATTTCCTCACTGCCACAGAAGATGGAGGCCATATGAGCTTTTTGCCTCTAAAGTCTCCTGGGGCTTCGCATTGGCAATCTCTTGGCACTTGCCTATGTAATTATGTGACGTTGCACTCGTGTTAGCTGAGCTTTTGCTAGAAAAGATTTCTGTATAATTGCTTCTGTAGGGCAACCGTAAGGAAGGTTTTATTCCTTTTTTCCTTCAGTACCATCCTCTTCTAACATAGCTTAAACATCTGCGGCACAATGTAGCTGCCTTAGCACTGTTGTATCAGTTTTTTCATTGATTTAAGTTGAGAGTGGACCGCCGGAATTCTTCTTGGTTATGTACGTTTTTCAGTGTGTCGTGATGAGAAGCTTCGGTATATTCTTTCTGTAGTCACCTTCCGATGCAATCATAAGGGAAGGAGGTTTATTTCGAGTTTGGTCTCCTTTCCTTTTCGTCCGATGACTTTGAGGGAAAGGCAAAGGCATCATAAGGCATGTTTGCCTATTTTAGTTTGTCTTCTTTTTGGGCAATGTGGTCGCATGTATACGCGCAGCTACCTACTAGCACGTATGTGCAGCTGCAAGTCAAGCAGTCATGTACGAGGTCTTCTTCGGATCACATAAAAGACCGTGGATGTCCAAAATGCCCTAACCCAAGAGTCAACGTAGGTGTTGTGCGGGGGGAAAAGAATCGTACGTAAGTAAAATCCTCATGAAGTTTTTTACCATTTGCTCTTTCAATATCAATTGTTTAAGTAACGAAGTCGAAAATTCTCAATTGTAACAGAGTAAGTGAATCAAACGATTCTCCAGTAGCCGAAGACACTCAAATCCTTTCTTTCTTCTTCCTCTTTTTTTTTTTTTTTTTTTAATATCGTTCTGCTGTGAATTTCATTTCATCATTTGAATTTTATACAATTTTCTTGTTTCAATTGAAGTGATTCATATTTTTATAAATTATGCATATTTGGTATATTCATACCTTTTATATTTTGAATGCCTGGTTAACGGATCATGTGGTATAAAGTAAAATTGTGCTTTTATTTAAAGAGATAACGAGATAATTCCAAGTTTAATTCAAGTGATCAACTTATCTTATTATAGATAGTTTGCATGAGATAAAATAACCGAGTTGAGGCTTCGGGAGAACTGAGATGGCACCAAATGTAGAATTACTTTTTCTTTTTAAATATTATTGATTACATCAACTTTCAATAGGATAAAAAAGCCGAAATCATGACGTAAATGTACATAAATAAATGGATGGAATTGAAATTCAACAATGATTTTGTTAAATACATTGAAGATTTGAGATGCATCCATGTTTAAATTCCAATGCTCGATTGGTAAAAGAGAAATCCTGAAATCAATAATTGACAAATTGAAGAAGCTCTGAATTCTCCTCTCCTGTTTCTCTCTCTCTCTTTTTTTTCGAGTATTTGGTAGGAACTCCTCGACTTTTCGTGGACTCGAAACTTTGTACCTGAAATACCAGAAACCGAGAGGGGAGAAACTGCAGAAGCCTCGTCCTCCCTCTTCTGCTGCCAAAACTCGGGTTGCTTTTCCATTCCTCCTGTCGATTATCCGATGCTGAATTGCTCTTGCCAGCTCTAGATCGTCTTGTCCTAATCTCCTTCACACGTGCTCGACGGATCGACGGTATCAATTCCGAACTTTGACCCGCAGAGATTACTTCCTGAGCTCTTCATTTTTTCCTCGACTTTCTTGGGTTCCCCTTCTTTCAAACGATTCGCCCTGCAAAACTCGGGACCCTGATGCCGGGTTCTTGATTCGGGACTTCAAGACCCGGACTTGATGGGAAAGTCTCGGTTTTTCGGGGATCAAGAATCTTGGGTAGAGCTTGAATCCGTCCATTGACCGTGGAAAATGCAGCCTAGTTCCCGAACCCTAGCACCCATCTTAGTTCTTTTCCCAACCCTTAAACCCCCTCACAGAACCCTACTTTTCCACCAAATCTGTGTCTTGATCCTCACGTTCTTGGCCTACGCCTCATTCCATGCCTCCAGGAAGCCCCAGAGCATCGTCAAGAGCGTGCTTGGGCCCAATGTTCAATCCAATTTGACCGAATCCCGATCTAGTTTGACCCAGGTTTCGTTAGATTCTAATGCGACGGATTCCGGGTGGGAACCATTCGATGGTCCTCAGGGCACCCATCGGCTTAAGAGCTCGATCTCGCGTTCCTTGCATCTTATGCTGTTGGCATGTACTTCGCGGGTCACATCGGCGATCGAATGGATTTGAGGTTGTTTCTTGTGTTTGGAATGATGGGTAGTGGTTTGTGTTGACTATTGTTTTTGGTCTAGGATATTGGTTTGATGTGCATTTGTTAGGGTATTTTGTGGGGGTGCAGATTGCTTGTGGGTTGTTTCAATCTATTGGATGGCCCTGTGTGGTGGCAGTTGTGGGAAATTGGTTTGGAAAAGCTAAGAGAGGGTTGATTATGGGCGTATGGAATTCGCATACATCTGTAGGTAACATTATTGGATCAGTGGTGGCATCTGGGATGTTGGAGTACGGTTGGGGTTGGTCTTTCGTATTGCCTGGGATTTTGGTTATTTTGATTGGTGTCTTGATTTTCTATCTCTAGCGGTGGCACCTGAGGATCTTGGATTTGAGTCACCAGGTAAGGAGTTTGAGATGAATGTGGGAGTGGCAGATATTGAAACTTCAGAGAAACTGGAATCTGAAGAGGCGGGCTTGCTTCACATGAATAATGTGAAGGATGTCGAGTCTTCAGATGCAATAGGCTTCTTGGAGGCATGGAGATTGCCTGGTGTGGCACCATTTGCATTCTGCCTCTTCTTCTCCAAGCTTGTTGCTTATACGTTTCTGTATTGGTTGCCCTTCTATATAAGGCACACAGGTAGTTCTAAAGATTTTTTAAGAATGACAATTTGCATAGTTTTGCATTGATTCCCCATGCCTAGTTCATGAGTCATTCAATCACGTGCATGCATTGTTTTATGTGGACATGCATCATCCCATGCTACACTGAACAGCCTCTTTGGACTGGCTTTGTGGGGATTGTGCTTCAAAACCTGTGTTTTGGAACTTTGCCTTTGGATTGTTTTCATGTAAGAGTGTGATTTTGTGTGTATGAGTTCATTTACTTTAAAAACCGTGGCCTGGCCCTGTAACTTTCATGGCTTTTGAAGAATGGCTAAGGCGTTGTACTGATGTGAATTTCTGCTTTAATTGGTGCACTTGACTTGATGGTTGCTCATTGTGAAATTTGATGGAAATTCAGCTGTTGCTGGCGTGCATTTGTCACACAAAACTGCGGGCATACTTTCAACAATATTTGACATTGGAGGAGTTCTGGGTGGAATTCTAGCAGGATTTGTTTCTGATAAAATTGAAGCTCGAGCAGTTACTTCAATTGGATTCTTGTTCCTATCAATGCCCGCCCTTGTTTTATACCGGGCATATGGAAGCATATCTATGTTGGCAAATGTCAGCTTGATGTTTGTTTCCGGAATGCTTGTTAATGGGCCGTACTCATTGATTACGACGGCTGTTGCTGCTGATCTTGGTACACAGAGCACGGTTAGAGGAAATTCCCGGGCATTAGCAACTGTCACTGCAATTATAGATGGTACAGGTTCTGTGGGAGCAGCTCTTGGTCCACTTTTGGCAGGATATATTTCTACTAGAGGATGGAACAGTGTATTTTTATGCTTATTATTTCTATTTTGTTTGCGGCAGTGTTCTTGATACGCCTTGCTAGAACTGAAATTAAAGAGAGTTGAGTGAGAGGAAATGGTTTGCATGCGGCATGGTGGCTCAATAGCTTGTGGTTTTCTTTGGTCGTATACATTTTGTATAAATGGAGAATCCCCGGATGGTCGTACTTTTTGTGTTCCTCTTTTTTTCATTTTGTAATTTTGTGCCTTGTATTTTCTACCGACTTTCAGGCTAATTTTATCGGTGTTACATCTCAGTTTGTCCCTTTAAAGTTCCCTTTTGGTATCGGAGAAGAAAAACACCTAGCCGAAAAACACCTAGCCAAATCGTCCCCATAACTCAGTCATAGCAATAGTGAGTCTTGACTTGGAGCGTACACACAAACTACGACGAGACGGATAAGATTGTCATTTCGAATTGGGCTTTATTGTCGCAAAGTTTTTCAAACGTAAGAAGCAACAAAACACTCTCCTCTCCTCCTCTCGACTGTAAGAAGCCTATACCCCCCTCACTTCCTTCCTTAGTCGTCGAATGAGGATTCTTTTAATGTCCATTGCACGGATCTCACGTGGATGCAGCATTGGAAAATGGGAATTCGTTTTACCTTTACTTTAGAAGAGAGAGAATATGAGACGAATCATGTATGGAAAATAATATTTTTTTTTTTGGTGTCGTCGCTTGTTTATGTATACATACCAATCACGTGTCGAAAACAATATTTACTTTTTTTGGTGTCGTCGCTTGTTTATGTATACATACATATATAACAATGACAGTTTTGATCGCTTTATTTTAAATCATAAATTCCAATTTCTTACTTGATTCCTTTGAGTGAGATTGGATATTTAAAATTAAGATTTTTCTCGGCTTCTTGGCATCAAAATAATGATCGAGTGAGGCTTTTAGGGATGATGTTTTTTAGGGCAAAACAGGGAAGATGGTAAATGTATATGCATTTGTCAGAAAAGAATTGTCAGAAAAAATTCCCCTAAAAAACCTGTACCCAAAATGTTACTTTAGCTCCACGTCTTCTCCCTCGCTCTCACACTCCCCCTGCACACTCGGCTCTTCGATAGCATGATCGACAGTTCCTACCGGACCCGCTTCTCCCACCCATCTGCCGATGGCTCCTAATACTCCTCTGCCGCTGCCTTCATCGGAGTTGGCTACATGCCCTCCTCCTAGGTCCCTAGTACTCCTCTCGCTGCCTTCGTCAGAGCTGGCTACATGCCCTCCTCCTAGGCCCGGCATTGGAATTGAGGGTTGAAGAATTGGGGTCAAAGCAAACCATTTTTTGTCGGATATAGAATCCGCACAATATGAGCTGTGTCATTACGCAATAATTCATTTCTTCCATTTTTCTTCTTGTTCTTATTGTCTGAATCCCGGTGAATGTCTTTGGTAAGCTCAAGGGGATGTTAGAAAATAATTCTTATTTTACTCGTGATTAAGGTTGTGCATGTCTTGATGCTATAAGCACGGATATGATTGTTTTATCAAAAGAAAGAAAATAAAAATTTGAGGGTGTTTATGTTGATAAATATATTGCAATAATAATTACCAGATCCATTTCTCCATAGTATGAGGCTTTTGAGGAAAAAAATTAACATAGTGCCAAGGCACATTTTAAGAGTCTGAATCTTAACACTTCCTGCTATTTATCTTTTACCCATTTTTCTTTTTAGTGTTCATCATTCTGGTTGTTTAATCTGTTTCACTTGTGAGGCTCGATCTATGAGATTCTTGAGAGATATGCCAAATATAGGATTGTAAAACTATTTCTTGGAAAACAATTTGTCTATTAGTTGACAATGAAAAAGAATAAGGTTTTTGAATTCCTGTCGCTACGATTAGACGCCATGATCGGATGCTAACGCGGTCATTCCGGGGTCGTGAGAGGAATTGCGCCCCTCCTTGCCCCCTTCGTTGGAAGATACATGTGTCAAGATTGGGGATTTGGAGTCTCCGGGCCTATCTTGACTTTGAGAAGAAATACACCCAGTCAAATCGTTCCCGTAACTTGGTCGCAGTGGCAGTGAGTCTAACTTGGAGCGCACACACAAACTACGACAAGAGGGATAAAATTGTCATTTCGAAGTTGGTTTTACTGTCGCAAAGTTGTTGTTCACTCGTCAGAAGTAACGAAACATCCTCCTCCTCCTCTTGACTGTAAGAAGCATGTACCTGTCCCTTCCTTCCATAGCCGTGGATGAGGATTCTTTTAATGTCCATTGCACGAATCTTGCACGGATATGCACATTAAGCTTTTGAAGAAAATGCAGCACTAGAAAATAGGAATTCGTTTTACCTTTACTTTAGAACACAGAAAGAGAGAGAGCATGAAACCAATCATGTGTCAGAAACAAAATTTACTTTTTTTTGGTGTCATCGCTTGTGTATGTATACATACATATATAACAATGATAGTTTTGACTATTTTATTCTAAATCCTAAATTCCAATTTCTTACTTGATTCTTTTGAGTGAAATAGGATATTTAAAATAAAATTTTTCTTGGCCTCTTGGCATAAAAACAATGGCCGAGTGAGGCTTTTAGGGACGATGCTTTTGAGCGCAAAACAGGGAAGATGGTCAATGTATGTGCATTTGTCAGAAAGAATTGCCAGAGAAAAAATTCACTTAAAAAATGTGTACCCAAAATATTACTTTAGCTCCTAGAGGGAGCTTTAAGTAAATATGATTCAGCATAGATTTATTTGGATTTTAATTGTGGCAATTTAGGTATCTTTTGAACTGGCTATTCTAGAGTAAAAGCAGTTGAACCCAGAGAGGTAGTAGGAGTTATTGTCAAGAGATGTAGGGTGTCTCATTGGGGTACCCCTAATAATAACCCTTACTCTTTAGATTAAATATTGAAGAGTGATTATTAAGTGCCAAAATAATAAGGAAGACTCATCTTATACTAGCGTCTCCGTTGTCTTGAAACTTAAAACTTCATTTGTTAGAAGGGTAGTGGTCCAGTTTTATGTAGACTATCTCTACTATTATAGATCGACATCTTGTTGCCTAACTCACACGCCTAACATCTCTCAACAACAACCCTTATTACCTCCTTTGGGGTTCTGCTGCTTTTACCCTTTAGAAAAATCAGTTTAATGGATACTTGAATTGCTACAACCAAAATCAAAATAAATTTATGCTTGAATCATATTTACTTAAGCTAATCCAATGAACTAACAAATAAATTGTTCATAGCAGATCAAACAATAAACAACTAGAGTGATGAACACTTGCCTCGTAGTGACATAGTTCGTATCGTGCGTTTTATTTATCGATTAAAAAATGGTTGGCTTTAACCTCAATCTTTTGACCATCGATTCCAGAGCTGGGCCTAGGAGAGGGATGTGGTCAACTGAATTAGCGGCATGTATTCCATACGATGGACTTTCGCATATGTTGAACTACAGAAGTAAGATTTTGCTATCAACTAAATCAATATAGATTACATTTGTAGATGTAAAATGTCGTACTTTAACAAATTCTTAACGGCATTGACAAATCTTCACACCTAAGAGTTTTTCCAAATACTCAATAACAAAGATTTCCTCATAGACAGCTCTAGCTGACACGTCTACAGCACAAAAAGAATCTGAATCAATACCATTCAAACAGATATGCAATATTTGCTAATGTACAAAAGCAAAGAATAACTTGCTGGACAAGCTAATTGCCTATAGTGAACGAGAGCCCACGTTGTTTAGGTCTTAGAGACTAGTGGCATCCTCTCCAAAGTCTTAGGAAATCATCTCCTAAATCATCTGTGAAAAATAAGCCTCCAACACTAGGATACATATGGTTTTTAATTCAGCAAGTTAAGGATAAAAAAATCAAAAGTGCTGGTGCGCAAATGTTACCCCTAGACAAAATATTGCAGAAAAGTTGAGGCGAAATTATTTTTCAAGTGAAAAGGCCATCAAATCCATATAAATAACCACTATTAATTATGGCGGGCAATCCAATTGTCTACCCCGTTGCAGATGATGAAAATTGTACTGACCAACCTACTTTATAATCGCCGTCAACATTCTCTCCTTCCTACAAGATAGATGCCTCAAGATTAAAAATTAAAGAGTGATTATCAAGTGCCAAAACAATAAAGAAGGCTCACCTTATACCGATGTCTTCATGGTCTTGAAACTTAACTCTAAACTTCCATTGTTGGAAGAGGAGTGGCCTAGCTGTGAACAGACTATCTCTACCGTCGTAAATCAACATCTTGATACCCAACTCAAACGTCTTACGTCTCTAGACATTAGGGGTTTTGCTACTTTTACTCTTTAGAGAAATTGGTTCAATGGATACATGAATTGCCACAATCAAAATCAAAATAAATCTATGCTTGAATCATATTTACTTAAGCTAATCCAATGAACTAACAAACAAACTATTCGTAGCAGATCAAACAACAAACAACCAGAATGATGAACACTTGCCTCGTAGTGACATAGTTCGTATCATGCGTTTTGCATATCGGTTAAAAAATGGTTGGCTTTGACCTCGATTCTTTGACCAACGATTCCAGAGCTGGGCCTAGGTGGGGACATGAGGTCAACTGAATTAGCGACATGTATTTCACACTTGAAATGACGGACTTTTGCCTATGTTGAATGACATAAGTAAGATTTTGCTATCAACTAAGTCAATATGGATTACATCTGTAGATATAAAAGGTCATACCGACGTTGACAAATCTTCACACCCTAAGAGTTTTTCCAAATACTCAGTAATAAAGATTTCTTCACAGAGAGCTCTAGCTAACATGTCTACAACTCAAAAAAATCTAAATCAATACAATTCAAATAGATATGCAATATTTGTTAATGTATAAAGGCAAAGAATAACTTGCTGGACAAGCTAATTACCTATAGTAAACGAGAGCCCAGCTGTTTAAGTCTTAGAGACTAGTGGCATCATCTTCAAAGTCTTAGGGAAATCTCCTAAATCATTTGTGAAAAATAACCCTCCAACACTAGGATACCTATGGTTTTTAATTCAGCAAGTTAAGGATAAAAAAATCAAAAGTAATGTGCGCACAAGTTACCTCTAGACAAAATATTGCATAAAAGTCGAAGGCGAAATTATTTTTCAAGTGAAGAGGCCCTAAAGTCCATATAAATAACCTGTATTAATTATGGCGGGCAATCCGAAAGTCTACCTCGTTGCAGAGGATGAAAATAGTATATACCATCCTACTTTATAATCACCGTGAACATTCTTTCCTTCCTGCAAGATAGATGCCTCTGGATTAAAAATTAAAGAGTGATTATTAAGTACCAAAACAATAAAGAAGGCTCACCTTATACCGATGTTTTCGTGCTCTTAAAACTTAACTCAAAAATTCTTTTGTTGGAAGGGGAGTGGCCTAGCTGTGTACAGACTATCTCTACCATCGTAGATCAACATTTTGTAACCCAACTCAAACGTCTTACGTCTCTAGACATTAGCCTCTATTATCTCCCTCGGGGTTTTACTACTTTTACTCTTTAGAGAAATCGGTTCAATGGATACCTAAATTGCAATAATCAAAAAGCCAAATAAATCTATGTTTGAATCATATTTATTTATGCTAATCCAATGAACTAACAAACAAATTGTTCGTAGTAGATCAAACAACAAACAACCAGACTGATGAACACTTGCCTCGAAGTGGCATAGTTTATATCGTGCATTTTGTATATCGATTAAAAAATGGTTGGCATTGACCTCGATCATTTGACCAACGATTCCAGGGCTAGGCCTAGGATGGGGCATGTGGTCAACTAAATTAGCGGCATGTATTCCATACTTGAAATGACTGACTTTTGCCTATGTTGAATGACATAAGTAACATTTTTCTATCAACTAAATCAATATGGATTACATTTGTAGATATAAAAAGTCATACCTTAACAAATTCTTAACATCGTTGACAAATCTTCACACCCTAAGAGTTTTTTTTCCAAATACTCAGTAACAAAGATTTCCTCAGCTCTAGCTAACACGTCTACAGCTAAAAAAAATCTGAATCAATATCATTCAAATAGATATGCAATATTTGCTAATGTACAAAAGTAAAGAATAACTTGCTAGACAAGCTAATTACCTATAGTGAACAAGAGCCCATGTTGTTTACGTCTTAGAGACTAGTGGCATCCTTTTCAAGGTCTTAGGGAAATTATCTCCTAAATCATCTGTAAAAAATAATGCTCCAACACTAGGATACCTATGGTTTTTAATTCAGCAAGTTAAGGATAAAGAAATCAAAAGTACTGGTGCACACAGGTTACCCTTAGACAAAATATTGCATAAAAGTTGAAGGCGAAATTATTTTTCAAGTAAAGAGGCCTTAAAGTCCATATAAATAACCCGTATTAATTATGGCGGGCAATTCGATTGTCTACCCCGTTGCTGAGGATGAAAATAGTACTGACCATTCTACTTTATAATCACCGTGAACATTCTTTCATTCCTGCAAGATAGATGCCTCCAGATTAAAAATCAAAGAGTGATTATTGAGTGCCAAAACAATAAAGAAGGTTCACTTTATACCGATGTCTTCGTGGTCTTGAAACTTAACTCAAAACTTCCTTTGTTGGAAGGGGAGTGGCCTAACTGTGTATAGACTATCTCTACCGTCGTAGATCAACATCTTGTTCCCCAACTCAAACATCTTACGTCTCTAGACATTAGCCTCTATTACCTCCCTCGGGGTTTTGCTACTTTTACTCTTTAGAGAAATCGGTTCAATGGATACCTAAATTGCCATAATCAAAATCCAAATAAATCTATGCTTGAATCATATTTACTTAAGCTAATCCAATCAATTAACAAACAAATTGTTCATAGCACATCAAACAACAAACAACTAGAATGATGAACACTTGCCTCGAAGTGACATAGTTCATATCGTGCGTTTTGTATATCGGTTAAAAAATTATTGGCTTTGACCTCGATCCTTTGACCAACGATTCCAGAGCCGGGCCTAGAAGGGGCATGTGGTCAACTAAATTAGCGGCATGTAGCCCATACTTGAAATGACGGACATTTGCCTATGTTGAATTACAAACGTAAGATTTTGCTATCAACTAAATCAATATGGATTACATCTGTAGATATAAAAGGTCATACCTTAACAAATTCTTAACAGCGTTGACAAATTTTCACACCCTAAAAGTTTTTCCAAATACTCAGTAACAAATATTTCCTCACAAAGAGCTCTAGCTGACACGTCTATCGCTCAAAAAAATCTGAATCAATACCATTCGAATAGATATGCAATATTTGCTAATGTACAAAGCAAAGAATAACTTGCTAGACAAGCTAATTACCTATAGTGAACGAGAGCCCATGCTGTTTAAGTCTTAGAGATTAGTGGCATCCTCTCCAAAGTCTTAGGGAAATCATCCCCTAAATTATCTGTGAAAAATAACCTCAAACACTAGGATACCTATAGTTTTTAATTCAGCAAGTTAAGGATAAAGAAATCAAAAGTATTGGTGCGCACAGGTTATCCCTAAACAAAATATTCCACAAAAGTTGAAGGCAAAATTATTTTTCAAGTGAAGAAGCCTTAAAGTCCATATAAATAACCCAAATTAATTATGGCGAGCAATCCAATTGTTTGCCCTGTTGTAGAGGATGAAAATTGTATTGACCAACCTACTTTATAATCACCATGAACATTCTCTCCTTCCTGCAAGATAGATGTCTCCAGATTAAAAATTAAAGAGTGAATATTATGTGCCAAAACAATAAAGAAGGCTCTTCTTATACCGATCTCTTCGTGATCTTGAAACTTAAGTCTAAACTTCCTTTGTTGGAAGGGGAGTGGCTTAGTTACGTACAAACTATTTCTACCATCATAGATCAATATTTTGTTATCCAATTCAAACATCTTACGTCTCCAGACATTAGCCTCTTTAGATACTTTTGCTACTTTTACTCTTTAGATAAATCGGTTCAATGGATACCTGAATTGCCATAATCAAAATTCAAATAAATATATGCTTGAATTATAATTACTTAAGCTAATCCAATGAACTAACAAACAAATTGTTCAAACAACAAAAACCCAAAATGATAAACACTTACCTCGTAGTGACATAGTTCGTATTGTACGTTTTGTATGTCGGTTAAAAAATGGTTGGCTTTGACCTCGATCCTTTGATCAATGATTCCAGAGCCAGAGCCGGGCCTAGGAGGGGGCATGTGGTTAATTGAATTAGTGGCATATATTCCATACTTGAAATGACGGACTTTTGCTTATATTGAACTACAGAAGTAAGATTTTGCTATCAACTAAATTAATATTGATTATATCTGTAGATATAAAGTGTCGTACCTTAACAAATTCTTAATGGCGTTGACAAATTTTCACACCCTAAGAGTTTTTCTAAATACTCAGTGACAAAGATTTTCTCACAGAGAGCTCTAGCTAACACGTCTACAGCTAAAAAAAAAATCTGAATTAATACCATTCAAACATATATGCAATATTTGCTAATGTACAAAAGCAAAGAATAACTTGCTGGACAAGCTAATTACCTATAATGAACGAGAGCCCACGTTGTTTAAGTCTTAGAGACTAGTGGCAACCTCTCCAAAGTCTTAGGGAAATCATCCCCTAAATAACCTCCAACACTAGGATACTATGGTTTTGAATTCAGCAAGTTAAGGATAAAGAAATGTAGTGGTGTGCACATGTTACCCCTAAACAAAATATAGCATAAAAGTTGAAGGTGGAATTATTTTTCAAGTGAAGAGACCCTAAAGTCCATATAAATAACCCGTATTAATTATGTCGGGCAATCTGATCGTCTACCCCGTTGCTGAGGATGAAAATTGTACTGACCAACCTACTTTATAATCATCGTGAACATTCGTTTCTTCCTGCAAGATAGATGCCTCAAGATTAAAAATTAAAGAGTGATTATTAAGTGCCAAAACAATAAAGAAGGCTCACCTTATACCGATGTTTTCGTACTCTTGAAACTTAACTCAAAACTTTCTTTGTTGGAAGGGGAGTGGCCTAGCTGTGTACAGACTATCTTTACTGTCGTAGATCAACATCTTGTAACCTAACTCAAACGTCTTACGGCTCTAGGCATTAACCTCTATTACCTTCCTCGGGGTTTTGCTACTTTTACTTTTTAGAGAAATCGATTCGATGGATACCTGAATTGCAACAATCAAAATCCAAATAAATCTATGTTTGAATCATATTTACTTAAGCTAATCCAATGAACTAACAAACAAATTGTTCATAGCAGATCAAACAATAAACAACCAGACTGATGAATACTTGCCTCGAAGTGACATAGTTTGTATCGTGCGTTTTGTATATCGGTTAAAAAATGGTTGGCATTGACCTCGATCCTTTGACCAACAATTCCAGGGCTGGGCCTAGGAGGGGGCATGTGGTTAACTGAATTAGCGGCATGTATTTCATACTTGAAATGATGGACTTTTGCCTATATTAAATGACATAAGTAATATTTTGCTATCAACTAAATCAATATGGATTACATTTGTAAATATAAAAGGTCATATCTTAACAAATTCTTAACAGCGTTGACAAATCTTCACACCCTAAGAGTTTTTCCAAATACTTAGTAACAAAGATTTCCTCTAGCTAACACGTCTACGGCTCAAAAAAATCTGAATCAATACCATTCAAACAGATATGCAATATTTGCTAATGTACAAAAGCAAAGAATAATTTGCTGGACAAGCTAATTACCTATAGTGAACGAGAGCCCACGCTGTTTAAGTCTTAGAGACTCGTGGCATCCTCTCTAAAGTCTTAGGGAAATCATCCCCTAAATCATCTGTGAAATATAACCCTCCAACACTAGGATACCTATGGTTTTTAATTCAGCAAGTTAATGATAAAGAAATCAAAAGTACTGGTGCGAACATGTTACCCCTACACAAAATATTGCATAAAAGTTGAAGGCGAAATTATTTTTCAAGTGAAGAGACCTTAAAGTTCATATAAATAACCCGTATTAATTATGGCGGACAATCTGATTGTCTACCCCGTTGTTGAGGATGAAGATAATACTGACGATTCTATTTTATAATCACCGTGAACATTCTCTCCTTCTTGCAAGATAGATGCCTCCAGATTAAAAATTAAAGATTGATTATTAAGCGCCAAAACAATAAAGAAGGTTCACCTTATACCGATGTCTTCGTGGTCTTGAAACTTAATTCAAAACTTTTTTTGTTGGAAGGGGAGTGGCCTAGCTGTGTACAGACTATCTCTATCGTCGTAGATCAACATTTTGTAACCCAACTCAAACGTCTTACGTCTCTAGACATTAGCCTCTATTACCTCTCTCGGGTTTTGCTACTTTTACTCTTTAGATAAATCGGTTCAATGGATATCTGAATTGCCACAATCAAAATCCAAATAAATCTATACTTGAATCATATTTACTTAAGCTAATCCAATGAACTAACAAACAAATTGTTCGTAACAGATCAAACAACAAACAACCAGAATGATGAACACTTGTCTTGTAGTGACATAGTTTGTATCGTGCGTTTTGTATATTGGTTAGTTGGTTGCCAGTACAATATTTGAGATGCACAATTTATTTTTTAATAGAGCTTTTACGTGGCCTGTCCTTGATATGATATTGAAATTTTTAGGATCCTAACATTCCAAGTTGTTGATTGCAGAGGCAATTATGATGACTCATAGAATTGTATTATTTTGAAGTTACTGTTGATGCGTGCTGTCTAATTGGGAGAATATCCGGTTGTAATTTAGTTGTCTTTCAATAACAGGTACACAACGATTTTGAGATATTTAAGGGTGAATTTTGACAAATGAGGGAGGGAGCGTTATGATAGATTACTAGATCGGACTAAGACCCGAAAGTGTGGATTTGCTATGCTAATTTTGAGGCATCAACCATGGATGCCTTAAATTCAGATATGTCAGAAGATCAATTGAAATCACGTCTGTTGGAACAAAGAAGGGAATGCATACGCCATGCTAGAAGTGAGTGATCAATTGGCATTTAACTGAGGTGTTTCCCCTTTGTGGTTCGAGTATCGATATATTCTTATTTCCTCTTTCGAAATGCATCAGGAGTCTTCAAAAGAGCCATTAATTACTTCAGAACATCAGCCTATCGATTTAAAGAAGGAAGGGCATTGCTATTGGAAGAGTGGTTAAACATGGAGAGCAGTTTTGGTGAGCTTGGTGATGTTGGCATTGTCCAGCCTAAGCTGCCAAATAAGCCAAAGGAAAGGAGCCAGATTTTGGCCGAGGACGGTCCAGCTGGGTATGTAACTAACTTCTGTTAGCCCTCATTTCTTCTCTTTGCTACATTCGATGCTTTTCAACAAAGATGTCCTTATAGTGATATTTAGCATATCTTGTCTTTGATTGGTTTTCGACTGTCGTCTGCTGGGTATCAACTTACCCCCTGCCAGCCATAGTGCTGTCTTTGATTCAGCCATAATGCTCTTGCTTTCTCCTTTCCTTGTCATATTCATGCTAGTCTACCTCTTTCTGAGGCACACTGCAATTCTACAATCATCCAAGCACGGGATCATCACAGAGATGGTCGAATTTGTCTAAATGGATTTTTTAGAGTGAACAATGATGTATTGCTAAGATACTTGCACTATACAATTTAGTTCAGCTGGCCTGGTTTTTCCCTTCAGATCCTTTTACATATTAAATAATAGAAGCTGACATTTTGTCCATGGCTGAGGTAATTATTCACCCTCTCCATATTCTCATATTCAAATCCAGATTATGTCAGACAATTCGTGTGTCAATTTATTTCAATGAGATAATCAATGTGTATATAGAAGTTTAATTGTTAATATTGCATGTTATTTGTTTTCACGTGGGAGCATTCACAAAATTATTTTCATTTGAAAAAGTAATAGCAGTATATTGAATTTATTTTTTCGCCTAATTAAAAAAATGAAATTCTTTTGAAAACCAATGAAGTTTTTATCTTGCTAAGAAAAAGACAATTTGATTGGAAAATTAATTTTATAATATATAAAAGCAAAAAAAAAAAAAAAAAAACCAAAACAAAAGCAAAAGTAAAAACCAAAAACCATTTGATTCAGTTCATTTCGGTTTCTGTTCAGGTCGGATTTCGGTTCAATTTTCCAAAAAAATTAAACCGAACCGAACCATTTACACCTCTAACAAAATGATTGAACAGTGAAACTGAAAGCACCGCCGAAATTGATTAATAGAGTTTGGAAAAGTTACAGGGTACTTCCAATGCATCCTGCAAATTGGAATAAAGCAGAAAATACTCAGACAACTGAAAAGGGCTTCATGGTTATTTGGTATCGCTTATGGAGTTCAACCTTATCTGACCTTGATCTTTTTGCTTTTTTTCTTTTTTATCCCCAGTAACGGAGGTGCTTACTTCAATGTCCTTGGGACTTACCCCAAGTCCTTACATGTCATACTCAAAGGCAATGGGTGCAAGCGCGACCTTTGAGCTTGTGGCCATGGCCTTGAGTTTGACTTTTGGAGCTCTAGTGGCCATGGCAGAGCGTAGAGAGAGGGAGGGAGGGAGAGAGATAGACATCGGTGTGGCGGAAGACGGAGATGGTGAGAAAAATTGGAGTTTGGGAAGTGGTGTAGGGGTTGTTTATCTTGTCAAACTTGGGTCTTTTCAGATTGAAAATTTTCGAAAATGAGAGGATATATATGTATATGTATTGGGTGGTTTACCGTATCACATACACCGATTTTTTTCTAATTAGTTTTCACCATCAGATTCTTTAGTTAGCTCGTCAATGCGTCATGAAGTAAACCAATTTCATGTATGCATAAAGAACTCGAAGCACAATAATTTAGACGGAGAAAATTCTCCGCCACAATGATAAAAGAAGAAAAGTGAAGGATAAAGCACTCTATATAAAACAAAACACAGAAAATCAAACCGACTTGTTGAGTGGTAGATAGTAAAATTGGATTGAAGAACGAGTGAGAAGATTGCTTGACGCGAGGGTTGCATCGGGCTGAGATGGTGCAATGTGAGGAACACTCAGCCTAATTTGACCTCCTTTTGATTAAAGAAGAGCGGACATCATTAAAACGAACGTTAATTAATCAAAAGCTGCGTGGTAAACAAACTTATTGGCAGCTTTATGAGATAAAAGCACATTGTAACCTCATGGGACAAATATTAAGCTGAGCCACAAGTCAAAGTTGAGCAAATACAAAGAGACGATGCTTCAAATTTCGGCGCCGGACCGTTGTACCCTAAACGCATGCAACAGAACTCCTATAAATGCTAGGCTAAAGTTCAGGTGTACAAAGAGGAGGAGAGGAGCACCCTCGTCGAAGGACATCCTTGGGAGGGATAGCTAAGAATGACCTTCAAGCAGGGAGAACGATTTGGGTGCGACAGAATAATCCGAACCACTTCGAGTAGCACCCATGGATTAACTTTGTGGTAGATTCTGGAATTGTTACTACTACTAATCTTTATTTTGTCCAGCAAGGGTGCATTCTGAAGGAGAAACTTGAGCAGGGAAAGAACAGGTTCCCACGCCAGCCAATGGGCACCGGGATCAACAATCTCGACATTCTTGAGATGCACCAGACACGGGTAGGTCCTCTGGTTGGCAGAATCCCAAAATTCTTTCGCGGTAACGCTCTAGAACATCATGACAAATGATGAGCAATCCGATTCGAACCACATGAGGCAAATATCGAAGTTTGACAAAATAAAATAGAAGTTGCTACATTAAGAGAGACATAAATCGCTGAAGAATCCATAATGTCGATTAAAATGACATAGTCAATCACGAGAAAAAGAAGAAATGACAGGTTTATGTGTGGCCTAAGGCTGAAATTCGCAAATTATGTATGGTCAAATATGCTGTTAAAAGTGAACTGAGGGTTTTAGCAATTGTTTACCCCAAAAGTGGGACTGCAAGCCATTTGTAAGAATAACTTCTCTAGGTGCGGCGAACTTTCGAGTATTTTCACTATCCCAGGAGCCCCCTCATGGTTCTCTGCAACACGCAACATCAAATGTCGACATTCTAAGGATGGAAGAAACTCTCTCGCCTCCATGAACGACAGTATCTAAGCACGTCAGTGGTGATGGAAGAAGCAAAAGCTAATCAGTTTTACTTCTTCAAGCACTAAAAAAGATCTTTCATAAGACATGCTTGCAATTCCAACGATCTCTCACAATAGCGGAGAGACTAGACTAATGAGCAAACAACCAGCACATGCTTCTCAAGAAAATTCTTTTATGGTTCGATTGTATTGCTGGATCGCCATATGGGGTTAAGCCGAGTGTAAGTCCTATTACAAAAAGAACGAAAAAAAAATCTGTCTAGCGAAAATTCCATTAAAGCTTATAAGATGACCGTGTTTCTTTGAACTAAGAATTTTATGAGCATCAAGCACCCATAAAACAATAACACAATCTATTGATAGAATTTATAACGAGTATCCGGACTCAAAATTAAATAAATCAGCTTGCACCTGAAGACAAAAGTTCCCCATCACCAATTTCGTGACATGATGCAAACTCTGGATGAGCCTCCTGACAAGATCGCCTTGAGCTTGTCCAGATAAATAATAATCCATCTCGAAATTTAACTCGACCTCAACCAAGGAAGAAACTTGATCTATTTTGAAATCTCCCCTCTCACAATCGCCCAATATGCGCAACTTGAGAAGATGAGGAGCTGAAATTTTCAGTATCTAACCACGAACAAAGTCATTGTGAGAATCGATCACCAACTCTCTCAATCCTCTTGATTCAATTTTAATGTGCTCGTAGCCCCAGCAACCTTTCAACTCAAAGAACTCTAGAACAGGGCAGCCTTTCAAAACTCTCGTGATTGCATTATCCTCCAACTTTGCATGATCAATGCGCAATCTCTTCAGCGAAGACCAATTCACAGCACCCATCATCGAAAAACGGCAACGGGACACGTGAAAACTCACCATTGTGGTGCAGCGGAAAAAGAACTTCGGCAACGTATAAATGTCGTCTCCAAAAAGCATCGACACCTCTTCGACGTCGTGTTCGACAGCAAAGTGGAGCCACCTATGAAAGGTTGGCCCCACGGCAAAGCGGAGCCAACTATAACAGAGGAGACAAGTAGCATCAAAGTGGAAGCTCTTCACCTTAATTGCAGGGCAGCGTAAAAGCACCGCGTCGACAATAGCTGTGAAACTCCGAAGCATCCTCCTATTATGGCAGGAGGGCATGGAGAAAGATATACGTGGATTAGCGGTCTAAATGTAACGCCACTGCTTGGACAAGACACTGGTTTTGATGGCGTCTTTTGAGGTCAAGAAGGAGAAGATATGAAGAATTATGGCAATGGGCAATTCGCTGATGTAATCCACTGAGTATCGGGTTTCATCTCGATCGGAAGGAGGTGGCGGTGATGTTTGTGGATGTGGATGTTTCGGCAGGTGAGTTGGATTGGCGGAGAACTCGATCTTGGCCATGGATGGAGGATTTTTCAAGCTTTTTGCCACTGGCTGTTGACGCCGATGAAGCCTTCGGGTTTGGCAAAAATAAAAGAGGACCGTATATAACTATAAATAAGCTCCGATGGGCAAAGAGAGATAAAACCCTAAAAACGCTTATCTTCAAAATTCCAAAAAGAAAGTTACTACGGTTAAAATCTAAATAGTTTCTGATAATAATTCCCAGAAGGTAACTTAATATTATATTGCTCCGACTTCTCAAAGATAGTGGGGTAGTGGCAACACGCCGTAGCATTCGATCCCCCTCCCCTTTTTTATAACTATCAATCCACTTTTATTATATATCGATATCGACACTAAAATTTTGACCACCCGATTCAGTCATTTGTCATATAAGAAAATTAGGAGCTAAACCCAACCTCTAAACATATATACTATTAATTTGTATATTGGGAGCATCATTATTTAGAGGTAACGGACCCATTAAAAGATGGATAGGATTGATTTAAGCAGGTAGGTTTTGAGCTTAAATTAAATTGACAGGACTAAGCCGAAACACAAAATCTAGCCAAATCATGAAAGATTTGTGTTCTTATATCATAACTTGGAAAGTGGGTGGACATATTCTTTGAGAATTTGGTCAGTCGGATACAAGAGACGAAGAGATTACAATTTCTCAAATGGAAAAGTCATATTAGGAAAGGAGAGGATGCTAATATAATGAATGTAAAGTATTCACTTGTATAAATTAAGAACAGTTCGGTTTAATAGGCGATTTGTAAATAACACTCAAGGCATGTGGTATGCCTTAGACTTAGTTTGGGAACATGATAAGATTTTAAAGAAAAGCAACAAAAAGAACCCATATTCGGGTAAAAGCACTACAGCGACTATAAAATTTGAACTCTAAATGGAATTTTGATATTCGGATTGATTCAGGAAGGAGAAGAAGATAAAGTTTAGTAATTTTAATCTTTATAATTGGAAAGAAGAGATAGAAAGTCAGTTACTTAGCCAATAAAAAGAATATATTGAGAAAGATTTTTATGACCTCGTTCGTATCATTCCATTCCATGTCCAATTTCTCCGTAGGACCAACAATGTCATCAGGTGAAACGGATGTCCGGCGGCCGGAGCAACGTCCCAAATCAAGCATCGAGGCCGCCGCCAAGGAGGAGGAGGAGGAGGAGGAGGAGGGGGAGGACCGCGACCTGAGGAAGAAGCCCCGTCTCAGTGCCAGACGAACTTATTGTTGGAACACGAAGTCAACACCTAATATAATAATAAACTGCCAAAGAGAAGTGTGCTGCAGCCCAACACTTAAACCGCCGAAGAAGAGAGTTCTTGAAGAAGCCACAAGCTGATTAAGAAAGAATGGGCACACATTAAAATAATATTATAGTTGTTGCTGGAGTCTTCAAGGAGCAGGAAGCAAAGTTCAACTTGCATGAAGTCTGGACGTGAGGCGGTGAAGAAGAGAAACTTGAAGAAAGTCAACAATAGTGGCTGGAGAAGAAACTTGTACGTGGGCAGCAAGAATACTTGGAGAAGAAGAAATTGAGTTGTCTTGCATGTTGAAGTCCAGGCGGCAGAATCCAGGCGGTGGATGTGAGGCGGTGGAACTCTTATAAATATGGCAGTTCGTGAAGCATTTGAGCTCAGGCCGAAAGGCCTCGCATAGAGGCATCGCAGCCTCATGTCAAGAAGGCCAGGGAGAGGGCCTCATGCCACACGCAGGCGGAAAACCTCAGGCCAGCAAGGAAACCACCAGTACGAGGTGAGCTTTAAGGAAGAAGGCCACACGAATTGAGAGAAGAAGAGATTGAGAGAGAGAGCCACACGAGAGAAAGAGTGAGAGAGTGAGATTTTAGAGAGAGTTTTAAGCTTAGCAAAGCTTGTGTGTGTACTCTTTGTGTAATATAATCTCTCTTTGTGTGTTTACTCTCTCCCTCCAAATCGTTTTGGTTCCAACAATTGGTATCAGAGCTAGTCGGCCAGGGACCGTATCAGAGCTAGCGGTCAGGGATCGTGAATCCAGAGCAGGCCAAGGATCGGAGTGTCAGAGCCTAGGAGGTCAGGAACCGGAGTATCAAAACCAGTGGCCGGAGACCGAGAACCTAGAGGAGTCGATCAAGGATTGTGAACTCAGAGCCAGCGACCGGGGACTATATCAAAGGAGCACTCAAGAAGGGGGAGCTTCTTGAGATCGAGTTGATGAAGTCCGAGCTTCGCAAAGCCCAGTCGAAAGTCGCAGTTGTAGATGCAACTGAAGGAGATGAATATCAAATGCTATAGAAGAAGAGTATTAGGTGTTGAGGGGGAGTGTTGGAACACGAAGTCAACACCTAATATAATAATAAACTGCCAAAGAGAAGTGTGCTGCAGCGCCACACTTAAACCGCCAAAGAAGAGAATTCTTGAGGAAGCCACAAGCTGATTAAAAAAAGAATGGGCACACATTAAAATAATATTATAGTTGTTGCTGGAGTCTTCAAGGAGCAGGAAGCAAAGTTCAACTTGCATGAAGTCTGGACGTGAGGCGGTGAAGAAGAGAAACTTGAAGAAAGTCAACAATAGTGGCTGGAGAAGAAACTTGTACGTGGGCAGCAAGAATACTTGGAGAAGAAGAAATTGAGTTGTCTTGCATGTTGAAGTCCAGGCGGCAGAATCCAGGCGGTGGATGTGAGGCGGTGGAACTCTTATAAATATGGCAGTTCGTGAAGCATTTGAGCTCAGGCCGAAAGGCCTCGCATAGAGGCATCGCAGCCTCATGTCAAGAAGGCCAGGAGAGGGCCTCATGCCACACGCAGGCGGAAAACCTCAGGCCAGCAAGGAAACCACCAGTACGAGGTGAGCTTTAAGGAAGAAGGCCACACGAATTGAGAGAAGAAGAGATTGAGAGAGAGGGCCACACGAGAGATAGAGATAGAGAGTGAGATTTCTAGAGAGAGTTTTAAGCTTAGCAAAGCTTGTATGTGTACTCTTTGAGTAATATATTCTCTCTTTGTGTGTTTACTCTCTCCCTCCAAATCGTTTTGGTTCCAACACTTATCGCCACTAAACCCCAGCGAGCGATGGAGTATTTCGATCGGACTCTTTGCCGTGTGAACCGTCCTACCAGGGTCAAACAAAGGGATGCCGGCACGGATTCAGGTGATGATGAGGAAGCAAAGATGTTGTTTGTGGCAATCGAGGAATTGGAGGAGCGCCCTAAGGAGACGCAGAGGGCGAGATGCATATTCCTAATGGAAGGGCAGAGGATTTGAACAGAAAGTTGGTAGCTTTTGAAAAGCAGTATGTGGAGATAAGGGAAGGGATTTAGGTTGCTATTGTGGGGGAAGAGGAGGTTTCAGTAGGTGGATGAGGTCAGAAAGAATCCGTTAAATTACTATTCATTGTTTGATTCCATTCGCTTGGAAGATAGTGTGACTGTGGGCAACAAAGGGAGGCTAGGGCGGTTTATGGGCTTGGGATTGCCAATGTGCCACCAGCTGAGGAGAAGCTGTACTGGCAACATCCTCGAAATGGTATGCTCATATTTGCTTTCGAGATGAAATATACCTCACGGTGTTTCCATTGGTGTTTCCGGATTAATCATGGTTCGTCCGAATAATGCTACCCTATGGGATGTCTCGGGATTGTTGATGCTACTTTGGCCTTGTACTAGCTAAACTGACGACATGTTATTTTCTCTTCTTCCGACCTAGTGGTCCGAGATTGTGTTTGTGGAGGGTTTAGTGGTTTTTCTGCATGGTTGAAAGTTTTGGGTCCGGGATTTAAGTTTGCGCTGACATCGACTTTGCAGGATTTTAGCGGTACTTTGATGTGTAGTCGTGCTTCCCGAGGATAAGAGTTTATGTCTTTTTTCTTCCTCTTTTCATTTTTGGTTGGCTCTGTTTATTTTTCTCGCCACATGTGTTCCATGCATCACACTTTCAAGCCTTGCCCCTTTTATTTTAAATTTAAGCTGTCAACTCAACGTGAGACTTGTCGACATATCTCTCAAATTTTTTAACTCGATTCTACATACGCGCTACGCCGTGTACAGAGTGAATTTTGTCTTTGTTGCTTTGTTGTGAGATAGCCATTAGAATTGTTCTCGAATCAATTCACGTGCATACAAATAATAGAGATCCACGTTTCAATTCCAATATGTAGGAGTTGGAAGCTTTTTATTTGTAGAGACAGTTCTAGCTGGAGTTGGAATATGGATGAGCATGCGTTGGTGGAGAGTGAGGGTGACGGTTAATGCGTAATCGAGAGGGAGAGGGATGGATAGATGCATGCTGCTGTTTTTTTTTTTTTAATTTCTTCTTAATGCTGTGTGTCCAATTGGCCAAGTTAGGCTCCTATGACAACTGTCTACTGACTGGCGATGCATATCAGCACTTGCGGAATGACTTGCAATATGGAAACTTGCACTGACGGTGCTACTCATGAAAGTTTTCTTCGTGTTACAGGTTCTATTCAACGATGGCGTCTTCCGTTGGAAAGGGCTCCAAAACTTTATTGTTGTTGCCAAGGACAATGTGGCTAAGATGAGCAGCAACCCTGCATCGTAGAAAAGGATATATTTGTATCATGGTTCCGCTTGCTTAATTTGTAGTCATGGTACATGGGCATGACACGGGTTTTATCCTCTTTTGACAGGCAAAGGTCAAGAGACTGGCAAGTTGAGAGGAAACTTGAAAGCAGCTCCTCCTTGCCTTGACAGAAGACTCGAAGCTTCAAATTCAGGAGGACTGTGTCTGAAACTTAATTGGTATAATCATGCGACATTGTACACCTTAGTAATTATCGAGGACAATAATATCAGCATAATATAAGCTTTTCTGAGAATACATATACATGCTCCATTGAGCGATGATTTTAACTACTGAATACAAATAAACAAATCCCCAGCTATTCTTTATTCACATAGCTTATTATCCCTTTTGCTTATAGATTAGGGTGAACGCAAATAAAATAGTTATGAAGAGCCAATCATCGCAAGGTTTGCCAGCTTTGAACTACTTGTTGCATCATTGACATAACTCGGATGCCGGAGGACGGGTGATTCACTAGAAGAGATCAAGTCAACGCTATCTGAATATAAAAATTGGGATCCTACGTTTGACTGGAAAATGAGAAGTCTCATTTCAGGTAGGAGTATATGAAGAACAAGAGCCCTAGAATCTGCGATGTGCTGGCTTTCTCTTCTTATTTAAAAATAAAAGTTTAAAAAAAATGGTCAAGTTAGGGCTTCAAAATCAAATATAAAGAGAAAAAAAAGACGGGCTCAATTTGGGGCTTTAGGATTAGGGCTCTTGAGAGCCAAATTTCAGTTCGTCAATGGGAGCATGGTAGGGTTTCCACTCGGGGCTTCATTTCATTAGACAGAGAGAGAGAGAAGAGGAAGTTTTGGGGGGGAGGGAGGAGGAGGGGGAGAGGGAGGCACTCGGTTTCATCTAATGTTTCCTTTTCTCTTTTTTTTTTTCTTTTCACTTGGTAAGTCACATCAAAGTTCTCCTGAAAGAAACTTTCATGAAAAAAAGGCCATCGATAATATGGAAATGGGAGAGTTGTTCAAAGATCATTTACTTGGCCAGAATAGAAGGTGGAAGCATATAACTTATTGGTAACCCATCCAACATGGAGACTATTTTTTCAATACATATGAAGCATTCCAGCACAACTATCTTTGCCACAAGAGAGACACAAGAATTGTTGCGAAAGCAAGCGATCAAATAATAGAACGAGGAAATAAATCGAACACCAGATTTATGTAGTTCAATCATAATAATTCACATCTACGAGAAAAGTAGTAACGAATTTCATAATATATTAAGCGATACAATGGAAATTAGAATCACACTTGAGTCATTCAAATATTCTTAATATTTCCCAAGCCCTAATTACATCTAATAATTCAGGATTACTTCCACAATTCCTCACAAAATAATTTCTCAAGCTCACGAAAGAATTAGAAACAAATTCTTACCACGAGAATTTAATCGACTTCAACACTAAAACATTCCGTAAAGAAAAAAAAAATTCACGGCAAGTGCTCGATCGATAATGGTGCTTCAAGACCTCTTCTTGTCAATTTAAGTAGTGGAACCAACGCATGAGCCAAGGATATATAATTATCCTTTGAATCATTGCCGACTTAAACAAGGAAAGATATCCGTGAGAATATCCGTATATATATTCCCACCGCTTACACTTGCGAAGCACAGTGTCTTGAACCAGGGGTACTTGTTAAACATATATATTCCCACAGCTTCAAGGAGTCCAAATCGAATGGGTCAAAGGCAGTCGACTTCGGTGTAATTCTTGACCTTGCTAATTTGATATAAGACAAAAAAGTAATCCTTATGCAACCTGGACACGTAACTCTAAATCGGAAATCTTAATTTCCATAGCACACAATTGGATGTTCATAGAGTTACAACTTCCGCACTTTCCTTCAATCAATCGGGCTTTCTTATAATTTATCTCGAATCTTGATTTTGCTTATGGATTTAAACTCGAGATATATTTTAACAATATCTCAACTTATCATGACTTGCTCATGATATATTGATGCCACACAAAATCAAACAACATGGTCTCCAACATCTAATCTTCTTTCCCAAATACAAAATAAACTGCGCTATAACACATGCATTATAAACTAGGTCAAAACCAAACAGAGCAATGCAAAAGAAATGGGAGAATTAACAAAAAAGTCATAAACTTATTGCAATTGTATCAATTCAGTCATAAATTTTTTTTTTAGCTAATTTAGTCCTAAACCTTTTACAATTGTGCCCGTTTAGTCCATCCGGCCAAAATTGACCAATCGGCGCTGACGTGGACGCCGCCCATTTGGTGAAAGCCGACATGGCAATTTTTAAATTTTTTTTTTTTCGAAATTTTAAATATTTTTGAATTTTTGAATTATTTATTTATTTTTCTTTCTACCTTCTCCTTCCTTGGCGCTAGTTGGAGGCAAGGGCCGGCGAGGTCGGCCTCGCCGTCGCTAGGAGAGGCCCTGCCAAACCTGGCGAGGTCGGCCTTGTTGTCGCTGGGCGAGGCCTTGCCGGATCCGGCGAGGGTCAAGCTTGCCGACACTGGTGAGGTCGACCCACGCTAGATCCAAGGCGAGGGTCGACCTCGCCCAGCACCCTCGCATTGGCCGGCGAGGCTCTCGCCTAGGGATGACGAGGCTCCTCGCCTAGGGACAACGAGGCCTCGCCAAACTTGGCGAGGCTTGCCTCACCCAGCCAAGGCGATGGTCGACCTCGCTAGTGGTCGGCGAGGTCAACCCTCGCCTTGGATTTGGTAAGGGTCGACTTCGCCAATGCGGCGAGCTTAGCCCTCGCCGGATCTAGCGGGGCCTCGCCTAGCGATGGCGAGGCCAGCCTCACTAGGTCCGCGGGGTCTCTCCCGATTACGGTGAGGCCGGCCTCGCCATTGGCCGGCAAGGCCAACCTTGCCGGCCCTCGCCTCGATTGGCGCCAAATAGTCGAGGAAGGAGAAGGTAGAAAAAAAAATTCAAAAATAAAAAAAAAAAATAGAAAAAAATAATAAAATAATAAAAAAATTTAAAAATTACCATGTTAGCTTTCTACATTAGCGCCGACTGGCCAATTTTGGCTGGATGGACTAAACTAGCACAATTGTAAAAGGTTTAGGACTAAATTGGCAAAAAAAAAAAAAAAGTTTAGGACTGAATTGGCATAATTGTAATAGGTTTAAGACTTTTTTGGTAATTCTCCCCAAAAGAAATAGAGTCCTCACATGATGATTTGGCTTATTGGCTCATTTGACACTCCAGTTATCCAGTAAATTCTCCAATACTGTTTTTACCGGTGTTGTATAGTAAAAGAAGATAGATAACGAATAGCAATGTAATACAAGGGAACTAGGACGTTCTCTTTTCTTGTCCACTTGTTGCTCATCTCCGCCTGCACTAGATTTTAGTGGAAAGTATTTGCTCAGACTTTATCCATGATGAACCGAGTGAATCACCATCGGAGATTAGATCAGAAGATCCCACATGAGCTTTACAGCATTTAATTCAGCGATTGTGATGAGCAAAACATGATGGACCGTCCATGCAACGCTAGCTAGAGAAGATAACATTGTCTTGGCTCTCGTGCTGATTTTCTTACATCGTCCCTGTACAATCATTGTTGCACTGGCCCATCTGATGGCCTCCTCTTTTTAGGTTATTCTCATTTCTTTCATTAACATTTTTTTCTGAAAACAATATGATGTTATGCATTGACTACGTTTCTCGTGTCGAGTGAATTAAGAAACAAAAAAATTCCTAAACTTATTATATTAATATCAGTTCAGTTCTAAATCTTTCAATTGGAATAGACACCAATTGACTCCACCTGGCCAATATAGGTCAGAAATTACTAACGTGACCGCCGGCCGTCTTAGGTGATATGACTGACGCTAATGTGAACATTTTTTAATAAAATTTTTTAAAAAAATTTATTTCCTTTTCTTCCATGGCATATGCCAATGGCCGGCACAAGCTATGGCTAACGAGGATTGCCCTCGTTGAGGCATGGCTGGCACAAGCTATGGCCGATGAGGGTCACCTTTGCTGAGGCGAGGCCAGCCCTTGTTAGACCTTGTCTAGAGTGTCTTCTCTGTAAGAATCGCCTCTTTGCACTTTCTCCTTGTATGGCCTAAGGAGAATCTTTTGGAAAATATATATAATTTCCATGTCACGTTGGATGGTTCGCGTCCAAGTCAATAATTTTCGGCATAAATTGATCTGATAGACTTGATTGGCAGCAATGTGAAAATGTTTAGAATTGAATTGGTCTAATTAAAAAATTTAAGATTAAATTGATATAAATATAATATATTTAAATTGCGTCCACATTCCACATTCCACATTACATTATGATAATTTTGAAAATCATTCAAGTTCCACAAATTTGACTGGTACAATAGGGTGGCCTTGTCTATGGGCTCATATCGGCAGATAATTTGAACATTTTCCCACGATTTTGACTTGTGAATTGTTAACGTCTAAAAAAAATGGTAATAATAAAGCCTTCACATGATCTTTCATCAAATTTTGAGGCTAATGCTTCATCCATAAAATCTTGTATTGTGAGAAAGTCCTCATTTGTTCCATCCAAATATATCCAAAACTCTCTCTCTCTCTCTCTCTCTCTCTCTCTCTCTCTCTCTCTCTCTCTCTCTCTATGTATGTATGTATGTATGTATGTATGTATGTTTTTTGGGCTCATCTACGGTCGTGACTAATTCATTGAGAAGACGTCCAGTGTCTCAACTTAGCTAATGTAGAGCAATTAAAATGGATGTGCACATTACGTGCATGATTAGATAATTGGGGAATTATTGATAAAAACACAGGTTGACAACGGAAACAGATAAATATATGTGGAAAGATAAAAAAAAAATAAAAAAAATTCAAGATTTGAAATCTTTTATGAAGGTTATTGTCTTAAATTATTCAAAATTTAATAGTAATGTATGTGAGAGCCTATATATAATTATTACTTTACGTATTTGAGAAGGAATAAAAAAGGCACGAAAGCCAATCAGGATGTGGAAACGAATGCTTAAAGTTCCATGCATACAAAAAATGAGAGTTCCTCTCGCCCAGACGAGCTCCTCTCTACTCTCATGGTAGTTTTCCCTTTTCTTAAACCCTAACATGGGCGAGCTCTTCTCTACTATCATGGTAGTCCCCCTTTCCCTAAACCCTAACATTGGCGATGCCTGATCCCACCCATTTCCCTTTTGTTTCATTTACATTTTGCAATCCCAAACCCGAAAATCCCAAAACATCCCCTGTTCTGCTGCGGTCTTGCGCTGAGATGTGATGCCTCGCACAATCGAATCGCTGGATGTCCATTCTGAAATCCTCTTTACCTAGTGATCCACCTGCTGGGGTTTTCACAAGGTAGGTCTTCGCCATTCTACACCTCTTTCGCCAGGGATATTGATTCTGATCTTTGATTGGTGGTAGCTTCTTTGAGTTTGTCTTGGTTTTCTGGGCTTCCGAAGCCGTGGAAGTGGGGGTCTCAGTATGTACTTGGTATGGGATTTTCTGCTTGATCTTCATTCTCCATGTACTTGATCGGGAGGATGATCAATGCCTGGAGGAAATGTACATCTTATGGTATTGGTCACTCTGGTTTTTGTGCCCTTCTTAAACTGCGCTCCCTTCAATCCACTTTCCCGAAGCCTCTTGTTGCAAGGCTATAGCTAGCTCTCCTGTCGATAGAATACGATGGAAGGGAAAGAAGAAAATGACCTCAGATTAGCTGCTCTTTGTAAAAGTTTGGGGGATTTATGGTCTGAGGATGACATAGTTGAAGCAAACACAGATATCACCCCACAAAAGAGAGCTGAATGCAACCGCACTTTATTCGGGAAATTGTTTTCAAAACCTAATGTAAACTTCCCTGCCTTTCTTACCACCATGAAGAAAGCTTGGAAATCAGAATCTGTGGTTTGTTTTCAGAAAGAACCAGGATTGTTCACCTTTGTGTTTCAGACAGAGGAGGAAAGGGAGAGAATTCTACAAGCTGCACCCTGGTCTTTTGCTAGTAATTTACTTGTTCTACAAAAATGCATACCTGAAATTCCGGAGCATTGTTATAACTTTTCCAGAAATGCTTTCTGGATTCGTTTGGAAGGAATCCCTCCTGGGTGGCGAACAGCTGAAGTATTCCATGACCTGGCCAAGAAAATAGGTCCTGTCTTAGAAGTCCAGATGGATCCCCAAAGTAATGGACAATACAAAGGTAGTCGAGTCAGAGTGGATTTGGACTTAACAGCTCCTTTAAAATCAGGGGCTATACTGGATATTGGTACTAATTGGCTGTGGGTGGAATTTAAATTTCAAAGGTTGCCTCATTTCTGCTACTCGTGTGGCAGAATAGGCCATTATGCAACTAATTGTGAACTTTTTCCTTACAACCAATCACCATGGGCAGTGAACAAGACTGGCAAATTTGGCCCTTGGTTGAAGGCGGAAGACTGTGACCACAGCCCACATTGGAACGCATTTTATGGGAAAATACAGGAGGAATATATAGTGCAGGAAACAGTACCAGATACTCCTTCTCCAACACAAGTAATGGAAATTGTTGCCCCTACCTGCAGCAAGAAGAGAACAGATAGCTCTCATGATCTGGAAACACCATCAGCACTAGCAGACTGTTCTTTGAAGAATCCAGAACATGGTAAACAGGTCATTTGCTATGAAAGCACCAAACTGACTCTTTCGAAGATGGGTATGTGCAGTAAGAAAAGCATGAAGGTACAGAGGGCAAAGAAACAGAAATATAATGCAGAACATGTTCCCCTATTGATTGATGACACGGATCTTCTGGAGACTCCAATCCAGGTTGTTAAGGATGGCAATGAGTGGGCTCTGGTGGCTAGCCCTAATAAGCCACCACAGAAGAAATGAAAATCCTAAGTTGGAATTGTCAGGGGCTGGGCAATCCCCTGACATTCCATGAACTACGAGCATTAATTGCTCTTGAAAGGCCTAAAATAGTTTTTCTGATGGAAACGAAAAATAAAGCATCGATGGTGGAAGGAATTAAAAGAAAACTCAACTTTCCCAACTTATTTACAGTTAATCCGTAGGGGATTGCGGGAGGCTTAGCCATCATGTGGCATGATGAGGTTGGATTAATACTTCATGACAAGTTCTCAAGAATTCATTGATCTAGAATGCCTTGACCCGCATAAAGGATATTCAATGAGGATCACCTTTATCCACGCATCAACAAACTTCAGCAAAAGGTTAAATTTATGGCAACTCTTGAAAGAGATTCATTTAATCAATTCACTCCCTTGGATTTGCATGGGTGACTTCAATGAAATATTATACATTTGGGAGAAAGTGGGGAGAAGAGAAGCAGATAACTTCAGAATTGCAGCTTTTAGGGATTTCATCAATGACTGCTCTTTAATGGACATTGATAGTAATGGATGTGCATTTACGTGGACCAACAACAGGGAAGGAGATGCTTTTGTTAAAAAACGCCTAGACAGAGTTCTCTCTAACATGGATTGGAGACTTACTTTTCATGATGCTGAAGTACAAGCCCTCCCAGCCATAGGCTTAGACCACAGCCCCCTCCTTTTGGTGTTGCATCCTGAAAGGCAGAAATGGAGGAAAATTTTCAGAATGGAAGCATATTGGATGGACCATGCAGAATATGGAGATATTGTCAAGCAAACGTGGAACAAGACTCCCTTGAGCCAGACTAGATTTTCAACAAAACTAAATGCCATTTCCACAGCTCTTACTAAGTGGAGTAAAGCTACGTTTGCTTATGCCCCATCTCAGCTTAAGGTTCTTAACAAGGAACTTACTGAAATCACTAATCAAACCTCTCATCCTCCTAGCAAGCAGGTAATCCACAATATAACCAAGCAGATTGAACATTTGTGGAACCAAGAAGAGAAATATTGGGGTATACGATCTCGTATTACTTGGCTACAATGGGGTGATCGCAACTCTAAGTTTTTTCATGCAAGTACAGTACAAAGAAGGCAGCGCAACAAGATCACTATGTTACAACTCGATGACGATAGCTGGTGCAGGGATTCTTCAGTTATTAAAAATCATATCGGGACTTTTTTCAGAAATTTGTTTACATCAGAAGGTCCTAGGAACTACAACCCAATTCTGGCTCAGTGTCACAACCCTGTTACTTTGGATATGAATGAACACCTAACGGCCACTCTCACTATGGAGGAGGTTAAGACGGCAGTTTTTCAGATGGGATCCCTCAAAGCCCCCGCCCCGATGGCCTTAATGGCCTGTTCTACCACCATTCATGGGAGGATATCAAGCAAGATGTTTTTCAGCTAGTGCAGAACTTCTTTACTACAGGTACCCTTGATCCCTCTATTAATCAGACACACATCACCTTGATACCGAAGATAAAAAACCCTGAAAACATAGGTCACTACAGACCTATTAGCCTATGTAACTTCAGTTATAAAATTATCTCCAAAGTCCTAGCCAACAGATTGAAATCCTACCTTCCAGAGATCATTGAGCTTGAGCAGAGTGCTTTTGTCCAAGGCCGCCAAATCCAGGACAACATTCTTATTGTCCAGGAAGTTCTACATCACCTGCGCATCACAAACAGGAAAAAGAAATCTCAGGCGATCTTGAAACTGGACATGAAAAAAGCCTACGACAGAATAGAATGAGATTTTCTCAGAGATTGCATGCTGAAAATGGGATTTTGTGTGAAATGGGTTTCCTTAATTATGCAATGTGTTACTACGGTATCCCTGAGTGTGAAAATTAATGGGGAACCATCACAGTTTTTCCATCCTTCGAGGGGCCTAAGACAGGGAGATCCCCTTTCTCCATATCTGTTCATCATGATTACTAATGTCCTGACATGGCTGATGAAGAAAGCTATTGCAGAAGGAAGCATCAAGGGGATTACTCTAAACAGGTTCTGTCCTACACTGACACATCTACTCTTTGCTGATGATGCGATTTTTTTCCTTGAGGGAACTATTATTGAATGCCAAAATCTTTCCAATATACTCCATCAATACTGTTACGCAACAGGACAAGACATAAACTTAAACAAGTCAGGGGTCTTCTTCAGCAGAAATTGTCCTACTCCCTTAAAGATGAATCTAGCTAACCAACTCAGAGTTCCAATCATTGAAAAAACAGGCAAATACCTTGGGGTTCCAACAGATTGGGGACACACAAAGAAGGAGATGTTTGCTTGGATATTAGCACGAGTAAACTCGAAGTTAGCAGGCTGGAAAGAAAAGTTTCTAACCAAAGCTGGTAAAGAAGTTTTGATTAAGAGCATTGTACAAGCCATCCCAACTTATGCCATGTCAGTTTTTAAGCTTCCTTTGTCAATATGTCGCGCTATAGAAAGAAGGATCGCAGCCTTTTGGTGGCAGAAAGGTGATTCAAAGAAAGGTTTGCACTGGAAAAAGTGGGAAGTTTTAAAATCTCGGAAAGATGAGGGAGGCTTGGGATTTAAAGACTTGATTACTTTTAACAGGGCAATGCTCGGAAAGCAAGCATGGCGACTCTCTAATTCTCCTTCAGCTCTGTGGTGTAGAATCCTTAAAGGCATTTACTATCCAAATAGGGATCTATGGAAGGCCAACAAGGGTTCCCGACCATCTTGGGGATGGCAGAGTGTCCTACTCGGGAGAGATACCATAGCAGCAGCAGTTCAGTGGAAAGTGGGAGATGGGCAATCTATTAAAATCAGAGATGATCGTTGGCTACAATCGGGTGTCTTAGCAGGACCAGCAAATCAAAATGAACCTACCATGGTGTCAGAACTGATCATTGAGGATCTGAGAATATGGAATGAAGATCTAATTCTTAATACTTTTGAAGAATCCAAGGCGAACGAGATCTTGGCAATGGAACTAAGCCCACACGCTACGCAGGACAAGCTCGTCTGGACAGGTAACAAGACAGGACACTATACGGTGAAGAGTGGTTATAATCAGGCTACAACCCCCTCTACCAAAGCTGACCTAAACAGAACATCCTGCTCTTTTACCCCACCGCGATCATTATGGACCAGAATTTGGAATTTTGCCATCCCCCCCAAACTAAGAACTTTCATATGGAGTTTGTGCCAAAATGCTATCCCTACAAGGGAGAATCTATACAGAAGGCGTTTAACCCCTGACCCTCTATGCCCGCTCTGTTCTAAACATATGGAAACCATAGAACATCTTTTCTTGCTCTGTAAATGGACATCCACTATTTGGACAGACCCTCGTATCAACACCAGCAATCATCCCAGCCACATCCAGAGATTCGACAAATGGCTTATGGAGATTTTCGAAGGAAAAAAAGGCCTACCAGAGATGGAACTCATCATGATTGTGCTGTGGAATATCTGGAAATCACGGAACAACTTCGTCTTCAGGGCCAAGCACCCGCAATCGGCGACCTTGTGGATCCGGCACAAGCACAAAGAAAGGAATTTCGCCGATGGCGTAAGCCTCACAGAACAAATCCAAAACCCTTGTCGTACCTGGTCGATGGAAGCCGCCGGAAGAAGATGAACTGAAACTCAACGTCGACGCTTCATGGTTCCCAGGCGAGTTCCTCTGCTCAATCGCTGGAATTGTTCGCGATTCTACAGGACGGGTTGTCGCGGGCTACGCCCTCGAAGCTAGGGCTTCTTCGTCGATGCAAGCCGAAGCAATCTCTCTCTGGCACGGTTTGATGTACTTGAAAGAGAAAGTGACTTCGCACGTGGGGAACCCCTCTGTTCAAGCAGTTCGATGGATATGCGAGAGTGACTGTTCTGAGTTGGTGGAAATCGTCTTGGGCCGGGCCGAACCTCCATGGAATTTGAAGGACATTATGGACAGATGCAGAGATGTGCTGGCCCATTGCAATGCAGCCCAGATCCTCTTTTGCCCGCGAGAAGCAAACAAAGCGGCCGATTGGGTGGCAAAATCACACCGAGCTAGAAAATTAGCAGTAAATTGGGCGAGCTCTCCCCCTCTTCTTCTTTCAGAAATTCTCTGTTCGGAATTCTATCCGTCGATGTCTTGCAAGACTTGTTTTTCTCATGAATGAATGCAGATTATTATTTCGACCAAAAAAAAAAAAAAAAAAAAAAAGTTCCATGCATACGAACAATGCCATTTTGTGGAATTTTACTATTTCGAGCGGTGCTGTACAGTGAAAGAGAACGGCTAACGTGTGGCAACAGAACTCAAGCGAACTAAGGAGTCGGTCTTTTCTTGTCCGAGATGACCAAGCCAAAGAATGAAAATACGAAAGGATTCTATATCTATTGATTGAATGAAAACGAGGGTGATTGGAAGTTGGCTACACCTACAGACATGGCCAAATTCCATGGGCCTGTGCAATCCAGCAAATGATCAACAATTTTTGTCCTTAATATCTTATCTTTTCTCTTCATCCTTTTTTCCAGATCTGCTTATCTTGTTTGATGACGAGTTCTTTTTTGGGTTTTAATGCGACAAAAAACAGGTGGGTTGTTCTTCGGCCCCTGTTCGCCAGTACCTGATTTTCAGTTCTTCTTTTCTATTGCCTAAATTTGATGTTTGTTTTTCCACCGTAGTTCTCTGCAACAATATTAGCAGAAGATTATTAGTAGAAATTTGGGAGAGATGATGCGAAATGCGTAAAAAGATCCGTTGGAAAGCATTTACCGGATGTAATTTTTTTCTAAATAAGCAGCAAGGCAGGTCGAAATATGATGAAGTCTGCAGACATTTGCACCTTTTAGCTGGTAAAATAAATAATTACTTTCGCCATAGTGAAGGAAATTTACCATAACGTCGTCGCATTTGCTTAAAACGAGGTAGGAAAAGAGAGAAAAACAAAAGACAGCTTCAACATCAACCCAGAAAGCTGATAAAAGACACTGAGAGCAGGTTTACTTTTTGCTAACTTTTTCTTTTCCTTCTTTTTTTTTTCCTTCACATGTTCGCCAAAGAGCAAGAGTTACACAAATGTTATAGTTAATCTGTGAGCTTTTTTTTTTTTTTTTTTTTTGGATTCTTTATCATATTTTTGCTAATATTCAATTTTATTCCTAAATTTTTGCTTTGTTTGATATCACCCTTGTGGTAGCAAGATGTAGTTTTTCTCTCAAATTTCTATAAGTGCAATAATTGATTCGAAGGCATGAGGCAATTTCTACGTGTTACTTGTTTTTTTTTCCTGTCGATCCTCTCTATATATTTTTTCTTTTTTGTCGCAATCGTATGCCTGATTTAAAGAGAACAAGAAGTTCACGAGGTGAGTCTTTGTGGAGAGAGAGAGAGAGAAGCATGCAAAACGCCCATATCCCTAGCTTTGTAGGCCCCTCTCTCTCTCTTTCGGACGTCAGCAAAGATGATGACAAACCTCCATTCACTCTCATTCCTTCCCGAGGGAATAGCAGATATAACAACGCCCATGCCCCCATAGATTTGAAGCCTTCTAATCCTGGAGGGATGCCTACGACCGGTTCCCATCCTAAAGGACTGATCTTTACTTTTTTTTGTGTCCAAAGGGGAGATGACTCCGATGTAGTCCTTGCCCCCCAGATTTCTGCCCCTTGACTCTCTCTCCCTTTCCCCACGCTCCTCTCTCTCCCTTCCCGATACCTTCACCCATACGCCCTAGTAAAAATTAGCTTTGGGAATTGTCTCCCTCCCCTTCCCCGTACCTGCGCCCATACCCCCTATTACAAATTAGCTTTAGGAATTGTCGGCTCTCCTCCCTTTTACCCTTGGAATTGTCCGAGCTGCTGACTCTCTCTCCCTTTTCCCACTATAAATTCACCGTGCGTGAGGTGCTTAGGGCTCTCAGGGAGCCCCTCTCTTACCCGATGCACTCATCCGCCTTATCAGGTGCAACGGCACAAGAAAAAGGGTATACCCTTTTTCTTGTGCCGTTGCACCTGAAATGGCGGTCCAAGCCTCTTGATGGCGGAGACAAAAGTTGGAGAAAATGGCACTTGCCCTGCCCATTAGCAATTTGGCGTTGGAAAATGAGGTAACCATTTGAAGTCATATCAAAGCCAAGATACTAACGGGCGGAAATTTCAGGTTTGTTGGTATGCAGGTAGGGACCATACTTGCCGGATGCTATGGACTCCCTCCAGCCTCCAACCAGGGACGTCTCGAGGCCCCTAGTCATGCCCCATACGTGCCTTCGATGGGGGCAGGTCTCTGCTTGTGGGAAATTGGAAGCTGAAGCTCTTCGAAGGGGAGGGAAGGTGCAAGTTTAGGCTATGATATGTCTGCGAATCTTGGTGCTGAAAAGATAATTATTTACGGTCTATCTCGGTCTTGGTTCATGTAACTCGTCTTAGTTGCACTTTGATGACTTCGCCTTGGTCTTATATCATGGAGACTGTACTGTATAGAACATGGTATAGTGCAATCGTCAGTTAGTTTGTTGTCAAGATCTACGTAACGGGGCATAAGCCTATTCGAACCGAGTAGTAGGGACACACACGGACCCAGTCCCAACTCTCCAACCCCGTCAAACTGAGTTCGGCAGTATGAGCGATGCGATTTGGCTCGACCTTTTCCCTTGTACCAGTGTTCGTTCTTGCGTCCTTTATTGCGTGCTTTTGGCAGTAATTAGACCTGTTCATAATTTATATTCAATTCTCTCCTATTACTATTGGATGTGATGTCCAGTCTAATGCAATATCACATAAGTCTGAAGTGCGTTTTATCTATCGCCGATTACAGAAAAATAAGAAAAAGAAATCATATCGGTTGCAGCATTATATTCATCCACCATTGTCCTCGCTCCTCAACGTATAAGAAGAAACCTCTCCCCAACGTTTAAGAAGAAGCTCTGTAAGAGAAACCGATTTTAGGAAAACCTGAAAATTGGATACTGCTCAATGTCGTTTTTGAGAATAAAAGATCCTTTAGCACCACAAGGCAGAAAGCCCGATCCCCTAAGTGACGTTTACATTAACACACTCATGTATACTTAGGCCATGAAATACATTATGGATAAAATTGCTGAATATACATTTCTCTCGTCCTATCATCATTTAAATTCATTTTTATAAACTCATTATATCTTTTTCCATCCGGATATTTAAAGTTTGTACACGCACAGAATTTTTTCTCTCTTTTTTCTTTCCCCCCATACCAATGTAAATCTCCCTTGGTCTCCTCTTACCGTCCTAAAAGAATCCTTTCTTACGCCAATATACTTTTTTCGAGATCTATTCCTCTCCAAAGCAGTTAAATTAATTGCCCACATATGCAGGATCTTTTGTAGCAGGTATCGGTGGGAATCGATCAGTGTTCCTGAACTAGAGATGTTGTAGATACACATATGAGAATGTTGAGTATGTGAATACCCGTGCTTTCCTCGGAACAAACAGAGTTGGAGAAATCCTTATGCCATTTTTGTTCGGTATAGGGACGTCGGACCGAACGTGGCATTTGTTGCTCGATTACGAAATAAAAATTAGACCCAAAAGAACATAATCATCAATTTTAGGAGATTGTCATGGACATCGATGGAATATTTCGGGTCATCACTGGAGGTCTGAAGGAGTGCTGAATTTATAATATGAATAAGCGAAAAAAAAATGAAAAGATCGCAACTTAAATTTTCGAAATTTGCTAATGGGGTTGTCATGAGTCTGGGACACCTAGAATATCAAATTTCGTCACAAGTCTGGGACACCTAGAATATCAAAATTTGGCACGAAGGGACAATTAAATGCTAAAAATTATGAAAGTTAGGAAAGTAATACTTAAATGCCAAAATCAGAGTAAAATGGATTAGTTAAATGCCAACGGCCAAAAAAATCCGATCAAATGCTGATATGACGATTTTCCGATGAGTCAGGTACAAAACGACGTTGTTTTGCACGCTGACATAACTAGAGAAGTGCAAAAGTGATGTTGTTTTGCTGCTGATGTGGATAAATAATTAATATAAAAATTAATTAAATTAAATTTAAAATCAATTTATTAAAAAAGAAAAAAAGGAATGAGGAAGATGAATAGTAACCAACAACTAAGGGCTCAGCTCTTGCCGCCGTTGCCACCACCTCCTCGTTGTTGTCGAGAAGGTGGGGGCAGGTTTGGCCGGGTTGCGAGCCCTAGCGAGGGGGGCCGAAGACCTTAGTTGACGGCGGCAAGGGCCTATAAGCCCTCGCCCAGATTTAGGCCGAGGGTTGTTGGCCCTCGCTCGATCGAGCCAAGAGTCGCCACTCACTAAGGTGAATACTCAATTTCAAGTGAGTAAACATAATTCAATACTTGATCTCGTGGATACATATTGAATTTTGTGGAAAGTCGTATTCAATGAAAGTCGTATGTACAGTTTGGAGGGAGATATTTCTTTCATATCTTTTGAGATCCACCCTACAATATGGGGTCAAAAAGCCAAAATAAATTATTTTAGCCCTTATAAAAAGAAAACTAATTCTTGAATCATTTTCATGTTCATGTCACGTCGAGGTACTACGAATCATTGCTATTTAACTTGGACCTGTTCTAAAAAAGTGGAGGCATTTCAAATTGTTTGTTGACACGAACAAAGTTAGGGAAAACCCCCAGCGTGGTGGCCCTTGGCTTGGCCGGGCGAGGGCCGCAACCCTCGTTGGATTTGGGGGAGGGCCATGACCCTCGCCCCAGATTTGGGTAAGGGTTCACAAGCCCTTATCACCAGTCGGTTGTGGTCATTAGCCCTAGCTAGGGCTCGGTGACCTCGGTCGACCCTCCCCCACCTTCTCGGCGATAACGGGGTGGCAGCGGCGGCAAGGGCTAAGCCCTTAGCCACCAACTGAACCATTTTTTTTTAAATAAAAAAATTGGTTTTAAATTAAATTTAATTAGTTTTTATATTAAAATTGGAATTGTGCTAAAACGACGTCGTTTTGTGTTTCTTTGCTAAATCAACCTTCGGCGAGCCACGTAAGTGAGCAAAATTAATAAAAATTTGCTAAGTCGGATTTCCGGCTGTTGACACCTAAATTTTGGCGACCCATTTAGAAAATTAGGAGTTAATTTTATCCCTGAAAAAAAAATTAATTGCATAGCATATATGTTTAGATGCATTTATTTTTAATTCACATTTTTTTTTGGTCCGGGGGTGGATGGGTCGGATTAATTGTTTTTGAGTTTTAAATTAACAGGCCGGACTAAACCCATAAAACGAGAGACTGCATACAGAGAGAACAACATAATTGTCTTTTCTAGTTAACAATGAATTTTTAACTAATGATATGCAAATATGTTCTCTTGCTTTGCTATACATAAAAGATATAACGTCTTCGGACAGACCAAATGCTGCACTATGGAAACGCCCAATATAGTTTCAATAATGCATGTTCCACATGATTTTTTGAAGTTGCAGTTCTTGACACAAAAATAAATAAATAAAAATAAAAAGGATAATATTGGCATGCTTGTGTTGTAGACCCTGCACATACGTACGAAGTGTGTCCTTTAACTTCTATCTCATGGTACCCCAATGTTTTGCATGCCCTACACTGACTCTAAATGATCTAGGCTTCTGGCTCCAAGCAAGCATAGTTCCAATGATGAGGCAAGCTGTGTGACTTCTTGTCCCAGCTCTAGTTGATGATATATACGCATTTCTGCTGTCCTAAAATAGAATGGATTTTCTTGTAATCAAATATAAATGCGAATATTAAGATCCTTAACTCTTAGTGTGTGTTTAGCTGAGCCTTTCTTCATCTGTAAAAATTGTCTAGCTATATAGAGCATATATTTAGTAAATATTAGTCAAAATCTTAACGATCCCTTTTCTGTATCTTTTAAGAAGCATTGTCATTCAGTTACTATCTTTGTGCTTCTTGGATAGTGCTATTTATTTGGTTGTTCACTTGGGAACAGAATACGCTTGTCCTTTGCAAGGCGTCTACCAGAAAGCAGCTTCACCTTGCCTCTCTTAGATGAGCACTCTTGTGAATCTCAGATGCAAACCTAAGGCACGCTGCTGTTTTGTTTTTTGTTTTATTTTTGTGCCCTTCTTAACACTGGGTGTCCAATTAGCCAAGTTAGGCTCCTACAACAACTGTCTACTGACTGGTGATGCATGTCAGCTCTTGGGAATGACTCGCAAAATGGAAACTTGCACCGAGGGTGTTACTCAAAAAAGTTTTCTTTGTGTTACAGGTTCTATTTAACGATGGCGTCTTCCGGTGGAAAGGGATGAAAAACTTGATTGTTCTTGCCAAGGACAATGTGGCTGAGATGAGCAGCAACCCTGCATTATGGAAAAAGGTTATATTTGTATTTGTTAAATTATGTCTCAAGTTTGAATCCATATACGATACCCGATACGCGCAAAACATGGACATGCTAAAACGAGAAAGAACGTCTGCGGAGCATTTGACGAGGAATGGCGTGTGATAGGAGCCGAAAGAATCCCGCCCTCGATCTGCGCTTGACGTTGGAAATGAAGGCTACAATCCATGGGATTCTTCTCATTTATCAGCATGATTTCTGAAGAGTTGATCGTCCGAATTTCTTCTACGTCATTAAATGCATGCACATGGCCATGTGCATGCATGCCCGTAGAAAAATTGTGCTGCCTCAGAAGCCTATCATGTAGGCGCCGAATTCCCTCTCTTCTTGGTCATCCTTTGTGGGCTTCTCTTGTTTTATTATTAATAAAGAAAGAGGGAAGGCAGAAGCTATTCTTCTTCTGCATGGTCATACGCGCACACTCTCATTAATTGCATGGAGGCGCATGCTTTGAAGATTGGCGCCGTTCTGACAATTCTGGAGTACAATTATGTTTTGTTTTCTTCCCTGCCACCGATAAAAAGGAGAGAGAGCTTCGGAGGACGAAGTAGCAGCAAAAAGGAAAGAGCTCGAGAGAGAGCGAGTGAAACGAGCTCAAGAGAGAGAGAGTGCGAAGCTCGAGCTCAGAGAGTTTGTGCTTGAGTCCATTGAGTTGAGTTGTTAAACACCGTGGGTATCGGGTATACAGTAGGGTTGGGATACACTTGAGGTTGCATGAGTGATTGTAATACTGTAATTCTCCGATTTATAATGGAATATCTTGCTGGCTCTCCCCGTGGACGTAGGTTCCGACATTCAGACCGAACCACGTAAATTTCTAGGGTCCTTTTATTGTTCCTCGTTTTATTTCGATTGATTTCTATAGCTGCCGACATAATTGCAAAATTTCGATCCGCTTCCGCTGCGCCGCCGATTACAACAGTATCATGGTGCCACTCACTTAATTTGTAGTCATGGTACGTGGGCATGACTCAGGTTTTATCCTGTTTTTACAGGCAAAGGTTAAGAGACTGGCAAGTTGAGAGGAAACTCGAAAACAGCTACTCCTTGCTTTGACATAAGACTAGAAGCATGCCTCCAGTCAATGGGATGTGGCCGCCAACCGGTATTATTATACTCCTTACTGATGTTGCTTGCTTATCAGCATATGACTTTTTCTTCTTTTTTTTTTTTTTTTCCTTTTTTCCGTCATTTCATCTTGTTATGTATTTTTTTCTTTTGAAATCCAGTTATGTGGTATGTTATGCTATGATATGATCCTTTTTGTATTGGGGAAGAGTGAACCAATGGAGATTCTTTTTGGAAAGATATTTGGATGGTTACACCCATTGCATCCCACACCTGCCTGTGTTTCTTGTAATATCAAAATTTCCATGAACTCCTCAGCCTCTTGTGCCGTCGTAGTATAGACAGAACTGAATCTGTCGGTGTCTAGTAGCTCTGTGCTTGGTTGCTTCATGTGTAAAAGTAGACTGACCGTGCTCTGTTCTAAAAGGCAGAATTGCTTATGTCGTCGTATGAACAATAGAATTCAATTTCTTCAATCTAGAATTTTGTATTTGCTCCTGCCTTTCGGTTTCTTGTGTCACTTGGAATCATCTGGAGCTTATTGCTATTCTCTTTCCTCTTAACCTCGAGTTACAGGAATGAAGAAGCTGGAAAGATAGGGAAGGAGGGGAATACTTGGACCTGAATTGAATTATGACTACATAAGCTATTCTGATATTCAGATTCAATAGTGGTGATGCCCTTGATTATAAAAAATCTTGGCTGAAAATCCCTTGGTGAAAGATGATGCTGAAGAACAATTTCTAATCGTCATGAAAAGACTTACGGCATGAGCTCGGGATAAAGCAGACATAAGATGCACAACTATATCTCCCTAAAGGTCGAATCTAGTTTCCCATTTCGACTGTTTGATTGACAGCCTACGGTTTGAAAACTGAAAAAGTAATATGATATCAATAATTAGTTTTCATTGCTTCTTTTGTTTGGAGAACTTGACTGTAACGTGATCTGAAGTATTTCTCGAGTTCTTGCAGCATGCAAAACGGGAATTGTAACGTATTAGCCTCTTTTTTCGTAAAAGAAAAGAGGATCAATGCCATAAATATATTTGGAAACTAAAAACAAGGATTATTTCATGAAACACTGTCAAACAATATTTGAACGAAAAGATGAGTCATAAACAATCGTACTAAGATTTCCGTAAGCGCATCCTTCGAACTTTTTCTATCAAGATTCAAGAAAATCAAAGGTAATTATCTTCCTTGAATACAAACCTCGCATCGATATTAACGCACCAACCGTCAAAGTGTCTATCCACAGACCATGCCTCCAAAACTCTCCCGAGCTCGAAAGAAACGAATGCATCCAAGCAAGTGTACTCGATTTGACGATCCGTGAGCGTCTTGTTGTCCCATTTGCTCATTGTTATCTCCTCGGGCTTTTCGAGCTCTCTACCGAGGATGTACTTGGATAGCCTTTTGAGACCCACGAATTGCCAAAGGTAATTCACCAATCTATTCGCTGCCAGTGCACGGATGTCAATGGTGCATGACACGTCGAGTCCATAGTTTTTAGTGAGTTTTCTGGCATCTTCGTCCACGCCGACTCCAACAAAAGTGTACTTCACGTTGGTGAGGAACACGAACAGTGACGTGGGAACGTACATCACGTGAAGGGGTTGGAAGATGAAGCACTTACGACCAACGCAGAGCTGGAGGATGGCAACTCGATGAGGATTGTTACTGGGCTCGGAGTTTGGGCACCACTCGGTATTGAGGCCGACAATTAGCCAACTGAGCCTGCGATGGTGAAAGCGCTCAATCTTCCGAATCCAATGGCTAACAACGTCGGGCTGGTCAGTGACCCGTGTTGTGATCGTCTCTTCGTGGAAGAGAATCGAGTGAACAGAAAATATATTGATTCAAAAGATCGAGTGAAGGAGCGATGCAGTAAGGAGTTAACACGAAAGAAATCATGAAATATATAAGTGATGGCCTAAGTTGAGTTAAATTAAGAAATATTATCAAATGTCGAATCAGGAAAGTCGAATTAGGGAAGAAGAAAGTCTGAATTAGGAAAGTCAGAATTAGGAAATAATCGCATTGTTATATTGTCAAACTGTTACACTATTTCATCGGGAGTAGAAACGATCGGGCAAGTCAAAAGGTTTTTGCTATTATTCGCTTGGAAGAGCGAGCGCAGCATTCTCCATCCTTAATTCATTTGTTCTGCACGGCGCCCCTTCGATGGACTTCAGTGTCCTGTTCTGGATTTTGTTTCTTGCCTCCGATTCCTCCAATGATCTCTCCTCATCCTCGTCTTCCTTCATCGCAGAGGTCCGAGTTTGGGGGTTTCAAGGCGAGTCGAAAGCGATGCCAAGAGATTTGCGATTTCCTGGAGCAAGCTCCCGTTCATGGCGAGAGTGGAAGTGAAGAGAATTGTTTGTTCTGTTGGCCCTCGCCGACCCTCGCATGAGCTTGTTCCCCGACAATGCCGACCATGCGAGACCATTTGAGCTCGCCCTACCATGTCATCCACTTGGTGTCACTGCCGCCCGGACAAAAGATCTACCGCCGTCCACTGAAGAGTATCAAATTCACTCTTCCTTTTTATTTTTTATTTTTTTCCTTTCTTTTTCTTTTTTAATATTTCCTTTCAGTTTTCCATTTAATTTCTTTTTGATTTTTTTTTTTTCCTAAAATGACCGACCACATCAGCGCCCCCTCTCTTATGAAACTAATTTAAAAAAAAAAAACACACACACACACACATGTCAGTTTTTTCGTAGTCAAATTCAAAGAATTAGTGGAATGACTTCATTGTACAAATTTGACAAGTCTTAGAATTAAATTGCAACTTTGACAATACGCTCCCGAGATGCAGCAATAGTTAATCGAACATTAATAGGATATTTCATTTCATTTTATGAATTCTCCCAATGCCAAAGATGCTTAAATCCTTTTGAGTTTTTTTTTTTTTTTTGATTCTATCGTGAATTCCATTTTATTCTATGAATTTTGTGCAACTTTCTTATTTCAATCAAAGCGATGCATATTCTTATAAATTATGCATATTTAACATGTTCACATCTTTTATGTTATGACCTCGATATGTGGTTAATAGATTTGTGGTGAGGAAATAAAATTGCACCAACAAGACAATCCTGAGTTCAATTCAAGTGGTCAATTTATCTTAACATGGACGTATAGTTTGCATGAGAAAAATTAACCAAGTCGATGCTTCAAAAGAAATGAAATGGTACCAATACAATTTTTTTTTTTTTGAAGAATTTTGTTCACCACGTGTGACATCCCGAATTTTCGACCGTCCCCGATATATGAAATGGGCATCTCGTCGACGCGCCGTGGTCCTTTTTCTCGGGCTCGATCACTCACGAGTTAACCAATCTATTGGGTGAAGCTGTTAAGGGATATAACCGCGGTAAAATCCCTAAAAGCTACTCAATAGGTCAGATCGGACTAAAAATCGCGTTCGGTCGATTTTAACCATGAAATTGAATTCGGTTTTGGGAATCGGACGTTCGAGCGTGTCACGGTTCATTTTTAGGATGTTGTCTTGTCTTTCGGAAAAATTCCATCAAGTTCGAGATTTTTACGGAAAATGGATTCGGACGTCGCGGAAATTAGTGGAAAATTTGATCGGCCAAATTGATTGGATTTTTGGCCTCTTTATCAAACCTTTGGGTGTCGGGGACTTGCTGAAAATTGTATGGAATATTTCTTCGATGAAATTGGACATTAATTTGGAGAATCAAATGAAGAATTGGAGCCAAGAATTAAAGAAATTCGAAATTTAGAAGAGGGCTGGAATTTTAGCTTTAATTTGGACAATTTGTGGAATTTATTTGTTGGAAAGTAATAGGAGACCAAGTAGATATGCTTGAAGGCTTTGTTGGACAAATTCATCATGAACCAAGATATTTTTGTGGACTTTTGGCACTTCATCCTCATCCATTCCCCCTCCTTTCCGATCGTGTGAGCCATCTCCTTCGCGGCCGACCTCCCTCTCTTTTCAATTCTTCATGTTCTTTTTATGGGTTCTATCGGTCGCAAGCCTCACTCCATTTCTCCTCAATTTATTATTCCTCTGCCCATTCCCCACGTCTCTCTCTACTCCCCACTAGCGAATAAGAAAAACAAAAACCCATCACAGCCTCAAAGATCCACCGCACATCTCCCTCTGCCACCGAATTTAGTCCCTCCATCCCTTCCGTTGATTGCCACAATTTCACGCATCAACAACCCTCATCGAGTCAACCATGCAAAGGTTTGTTGACTCTGCCATCCACTGGAATTCTGATGTCCGCGCACCTGTCTTCACGGCTCCATCTTCGGCCAGCAAACCCAGTAGCTGCTTCACTTCGGCTTCAGTGAAATTTTGGCCATCCACGCGTCTTCATTTGCTGCCGAAGCTGCTTTCCGTTCCCACGCCTGCTGAACAACGAAAGCCCCACCAGCTCGTGTCTTCTCCCCAGCTGCCAGGCATCCACCAAACCGCTCGAGAAGCCCAGCGAAGCGTTCCTTCAGCACACAAAATCCCAGCAACTGTCCACGAAGAAGTTCTCTTCGTCCGTGTCTTCAGCTCGTGGATTTCGGCCAAGCCCAGCCCAGTCCAGTTGGGCCCATAAGCCCACGACTTGAAGCAATCCAGCCCATCCCCTCCTACTTTTCAGTCCAGCTCAGCAACTTCAGTAGGCCCATCTTCAAGCCCACAACTTGAAGCCCAGTTCACTCAGCCCAAGAATTTCAGCTCGGAGGCCTAGCAAAATTAGAAACCCGCAAGGACAGCCCCATTCAAGGCCCGTTCAGTCAAGTGAAGCCCAGTCAGTGCAAGAATAAATCTCGGTAGTAGGGCTGAGATTTGTTGGCCCGAGTCTAAGGCCCCGGCCCAACCCCGCCGGTGTCGCCGAAAATCCACTTTCGGCCGCCGTCGCGTCGCCGTTGCGGTGATTCTGGCCTCTCGGCTTTTTCTTCAAGTGAGTTTCTTTGTTAACGCTTCTTAGTTTGTTAATTATACTTAGGGTTGGTTAGATTTAATTAAATGCAATTAGGTGGTTAGATTAATTTAGATAAATTAAATTAGAGACTAATTGATGCATGTTAGGTGGTTAGAAATAGCCATTAGCTAGTAGACGTGCTTATGTTATTTATCGAACGAGTCTTGGTAATTTTCCGGGCTCGTCTCGGCTTCCAATCAGCAATACGGGCCTAAATTGGATTTTTAGTATTTATTTATTAATTTTCGAAATTAATTACTTAATTAATTATTTTTCCGGAAATTCAACCGGGATGGCCAAATGACCTAATTTCGTGCTGATTGTCGTGGTGCAGTCCGTTTATTTAATCGAGCTTCAATTTATATAGAATTGATTTAAATTGTGAATTTTAGGACATGTTCCTAATTGGTTGATTTCAATTATGTGATGGGAAATGATTGGGTGCTGGGTGTCGGTATCGATGATGGAGTGGTGAATCGGTGTGGCGTCTAAAAGGGCGCGTGGGCTCGGTGACGCGATGCATCAGCTTTGGTGAACGAGTGCGAGAGAATGCACGTGGCCCGGCATCGTAAAAAAGAGCACGTGGGGCCGGTGAATTGATGCATCACTTTGGTGAACGAGTGCTTGAGAGAGAATGCGCGTGGCCCAAGCATCGTAAAAAGGGCACGTGGGCCGGTGAATTGATGCGTCACTTTGGTGAACGAGTGCGAGAGAGAATGCACGTGGCCCAAGCATCGTAAAAGGGCACGTGGGCTCGGTGAATTGATGCATCACTTTGGTGAGCAAGTGCGAGAGAATGCGCGTGGGCCCATGGAATTAAGTGAGGCATCTTGGAAGAGACACGTGGGGCCGGTGATTTGATCATCACTTTGGTGAACTAGTGGTTTGCTTAGAGAATGCACGTGTCTTTAATGACATGTAATCGACGTAGTTCGATTTGTTATGAGTAATTGGGTGCCTATTATAAATTGTACTGATTTGCGGGTGGAATGCGAGGCCAAGGTAAGTTCTCGACTGTGCGTGTTTAGGCAGCCCATAGTGTATTGGCTTACTAATCGGGTCTTAGGGGTAGAAACTTTGCCGGAGCGTGATTCCATTGGTTATTGAATAACCATTTCAGGTCCCTAGATGTAGCAGACTTGGATGTTGAAGGTCTCGAAGTTCAGTGCAGTCTGCTGAAGGATCCAGTTGGAGTGTGGAGATTGATGAAGAGGAGGATGGGGACCCGTAACTTGTAGAACCCCGGTTCTGTTTGTAGACCTTGTGTTTTTAACTGGCTTAATGTGAATTTGACTTAATAGTTCACTTTGTATATATATGTGCACTGTTTTGCAATGTATATAAGAGTGAAGGTTTGAAATTTAATCCTACTGTTCTATCCCAATGTTTTATTGTCTGGGGATTTTATATGCTTCGCTTCACAATAAAAGAAAGGGTCGGCGATACGTAGTCCTGGGATATCGCTTTTATAATCGACCAAGGTAAGGGATGGGTGCGTGCCCGAGGGTCGGGGCGTGACACCACGGCTCTCGGAAGTAACTTTGATAGTATCGGTCGACATCATGATCCAAATGTGCATAAAGAAATGGAATGTAAAATTCAACAATGATTTTTTTTTTTTTAATATATTGACAATTGGAGAAGCATGCCATATTCAAATTCCAATGCTCAACCGGTAAAAGAGAAATTCTGAAATTAACAATTGAGAAATTGAAGAAAGTCTGAATTCTCTCTCTCTCTCTCTCTCTCTCTCTCTCTCTCTCACCTGAAATACCAGAAACCGAGAGGCGAGCAACCTGAGGAATCTTCGCCCTCCTTTTTTGCTGCCAAAAACTTGGGTGTTTTCTCTTCTTCTGTCGATTATCCGATTCTGATTTGCTCTTACCAGCTCTAGATCGTCTTGTCCTAATCTCTTCATATGGATCCACATAAAGACATGCTTTTAAAGTGGTTGCAAGCCTTTAAAACAAAAAACAGAAAAATAATGACTGCAATGGTAAACATGCATCAAGATCACATGGGGCAAAATCGATGGCATGGCTCCCTTACAAGATAAAGTAAAGGCCACAAGTTTGAGAGTAGAACCGTAGGCTTCGAATGACTTTGGTTTTACTTGTTTAGGTATCGTGTTGCATTTTGCATTTGTTTTGCCCAACACTGGACACATCAAATTTTAAAAGTACGCGGATGTGTACATTAGAAAGCATTTGAAACTATGAGCTTTCATGATTCTTTCAAATTACAACAAATCTTTTCCCTTTCACCTTCCAGTGGTACATTTTTAAGGTAAGTAAAATAAAAGCAGGCCTTTACCTTCCACAACAACTCAGGCATGCCAAGTGCAGGCTGTGCTATCGCTAATTCAAATATGGCTCTAGCTCGGTCGGTTTCACCCAAGGATATCTCCAATTCAGCATACATGCTCCGAGCTTAACAGTTCTCTGGTGACCACTCCAAGTATATTTCATATATTTTGCGGCATCGATCTATGTTGCCAAGTTGGAGCTCTATCTCGATGTCTTTTTTACATATCTGTTAATAACCAAGCAAAAACCTTGTTTAGAACAGGTTAGGGAGGAAAAATTAAACGACAAGAATGAAAAGAGACAGACTTGGAGACTATTCTCTCTCAGTAAAAACTTTATCCAATCCATATTACCTTATCTTTAGGAGCTTTGCCGACTGCATTTCCTAGGATCTGCCTTGCACCTGTAAGATTCATTATCTCAAATTGAACCGCTAAGAGCCAAACTTAGGCAAATGAGAATTTCTGGTGAGGAATCAGCTTGAGAAACTCTTTGCGAGGATTCAAAATTGAATGAGAAAGCTTCACCATGACTAAGACCTAAGTAGCACTGACACCGACACGCGATACACGACACACGACACAACAAGTCGACACATAATTTCTTAAAAAATAAAGAATTCCGACACGTTATAACACGTTATATATTAAATGGATATTTTTATATATACATAATAAATGATCATTTTTATAATTATTTCAATCAAACTAATTTGATTAAAAAAATAAATAAATAAGAAATTACAATGAATTTACAATAAAAACATTAATCCACAATTTATTAATATCACTCATTGTTTCAATTTGATAAATTCAACTCTATTCCAGTAATCCATAAAATTTGGAGACATGTCATAAGAGAAAAGAAAAAAACTTAGGGAGTGAATTGTGTATCACAAGAAATTAGAATCAAAAAAAGAAAAGAATATTAGGGTTTTCTTCTTTCCCAATTTGTTATTTTTATTTTTATTTTTTCACGAATATACATTTTGACCATTCATTTATTGAAAATTTTTAAAATTAACCTCGCGTGTTGGAATCACGTTATGGAATCTTGCATGTCGAAATTCCGATTAGAGTGTCGAAAAGTGTCGAGAAAGTTAATCTGGTATCGGATTTTCCGACACGTGTTGACCAAGTGTCGAAGAGTGTGGGAGCTTTTCGAGAGTATCGATGCTTTTTACACTAAGACTAGTCTTTAATGCTGGAAAGAGAGGGAACAAAAAGATGCAATGAATACTTGGGGGTACATGCATTCAACCCCTCATAATCATCACATCATATCTGTATAGATTTAAGCCAAAAGTGGGATTCGTCTCGCATTTAGTAGCTTCCAAGAAATATTCTTAAATAAATCACATATATTGTGTCCAGTTGGGGCTGAAAACGCAAATCAATTTACGGACCGCATGTGTGAAGAAATGCATCTAATCCATCGCTCTCCCTCTCAATTACGCATTAACGGTCACCCTCACTCTTCACCGACGCATGCTCATCCATATTCCAAGTCCGGCTACAACTGTCTCCACAAATAAAAGCTTCCAACTCCTATATATTGGAATTGAAACATGGGTTTCTTCTATCTGTATGCACGTGAATTGATTTGAGAACAATTCTAATGTCTATCTTGCAACAAAGCAACAAAGACTACAATCACTCTAAATGCAACGTAGCGCGTATGCATGATCAAGTTAAATAATTGAAAGATGTATCAGCTAGGACCAGTTTCACATTGAGTTGACAACTTATATTTATCATAAAAAAGACAATGCTGTGACACACAAAACACATCTGGCAAGAAAAATAAATCGAGCCAACCAAAAATGAAAAGAAAAAGAAAAAGGGCATAAACTCTTACCCCCAAGAACTACAACTACACATCAAAACACATGAAAGTACCGCTAAAATCTTAATCCTGCAAAGACGACATCTGCCCAAACTTAAATCCTGTAACGACCCGGGCCCCATTGTGTAATATTGTTCGCTTTGGACACTGAGTCCTCACGATTTTAAAATGTGTCACACAGATTAGAGGGGCCCAAGTAATTATAAACTAGCCCAGACTCTCTCCTAAGCGATGTGGGACAGGAGAAATGCCCTTAGCCTCGCCCGCATACTGTCGAGGTGATCTCAATCTGTCCATACTGCCCCAATCTGTCCCTCCGTACTGCCCTGAGTCGTCACATTCTCTCCCCTTAAGGCACAAGGCCCTCGCTATGGCCCCACACGCGATCGGGAGTCGGCTCTGATACTATTGTGTAACGACCCGAGCCCCACTGTGTAATATTGTCTACTTTGGACATTGAGTCCTTATAGTTTTAAAACGCATCACACAGATTAGAGGGGCTCAAGCCATTATAAACTAGCTCAGGATTCCCCCTAAACTCTTGCCCTTAGCCTCGCCCGCATACTGCCGAGGTGATCTCAATCCGTCCCTCCGTACTGCCCCGGGTTTGGGTCATCACAAATCCCGGACCAAAACTTTCAACCATGGTAAAGCCTCCACAAACACAATCTCCAACCACTAAGCGAGTCATGAAGCTCAGGAGAAGAGAACATGACACGTCATCAGTTTAGCCAATACAAGCCCCCCTAAGTAGCATCAAATCTCCCTAGACATCCATAGGTTATCATAATTCGACGAACCACTTCATCATTCCTTAACATATACTGGAAAGTTATTATAAGCCAACAGATAAATCACCCTGATCCTTTTTGAGAACACAAACAGGAAGGATGCGAGATAGATCCCATCCCAGTCGAAAAGGCGAAAAATGCAACTTCCACAACACAAGGGCTTACATGCCTGTATTTGTCCCGAGAACGCTCCACATCTTCAGCATCAAGCTCCTCATACAATGCATAATTAATCCTGAAACATCAATGGAAACACCGTGAGGCATATTTCATCTCAAAAGCAAATATGAGCATACCATTTCAAAAGTATATACCCACCACAAATAGATATAGCGTTGCCAGTACAGCTTCTCCTCAGCTGGTGGCACATGGACACATGGGTGATCGCAAACTCATAAAACCGCCCTAGCCCTCTCTTTATTGCCCAAATTAACACTCTCTTTCGAGCGAATGGAATCAAACCATGAATCATAATTCAACGGATTCTTTCTGACCTCATCCACATGCTGCTTTTCAAAAGCTACCAACTTTCTGTACAGATCCTCTGCCTTTCCATTAGGAATATGCATCTCGCCCTCTGGGTCACCTTACGAAGCTCCTCAAATTCCGCGAATGCCACAAACAACATCTCTGCTTCCTCATCATCACCTGAATCCGTGTCGGCATCCTTTTGTTTGACCCTGGTGGGACTCTTCAGACGACAAATAGTCCGATCGAAATACTCTATTGCTTTGCTGGGGTTTAATGTCGATGAGCTCGTCAGGCACTGAGATGGGGCTTCTTAGTTCTTCTTAGCGGCGGCCTTGATGCTCGACATCCGTGAAACTGGATGGATATGGAATGGAATGGATGTTAAGGTTTTTAGGAGTGAGAGGAGGTCTATTCGGGGAAAGGTTATAAAAATCTTTCTCGAAATATTCTTCTAAAGGCTAAAGTAAGTGATTTTCTATCCCTTCTTTCCAATTATAAAAATTGAAAATACTAAACTTTCTCTTATTCCTTGTGGTGAATCAATTCAAAAATTATAAATGCTACGTGAAGTTCCAATTTTATAGTCATTATAGTGATTTTACCCGGATATGAATTTTATTTGTTGCTTTTCTTCCAAGTCTTATGATATTTCGGTTGGATAGGTTATCTCATGCTAAGGCCAAGGCATATCACATGTGCCTAAAAGGTTATTGACAAATCTTCTAACAAGTAAGTACCTTAGGTTCCACCTTTATAAGATGGTAATAATCCATTCCTTTCCTGATAAGACTTTTCTATTTGAGAAATTAGAATCTCTTCGCCTTTTGTATCCGACTGACCAAATTCTCAAAGAATATGCCCACCTATTTTTCAAGTTATGACACAAGAACACAAACCTCTTCTACTTTGGCCAGATTTTGCGCTTGTATCTTTTTGGGAATCATTATCGGAAACTATTTAGATTTATTTCCATCTTTATCCATAGCAATTTCCTTCTTTGAATTTTGAAGATAAGCGCCTTTTGGGGTTTAATCTCTCTACGCCGATCTGAGCTATTTATATATGTATATACGTATATATGTATATATGTATATTGTTTTGCCAACCTGAAGGCTTCATCGACGTCAAGAGCCAAAGGCAAAAGCTTGAAAATCCTCCATCCATGGCCCGGATCGAGTTCTCCGTCAATCCAACTCACCCACCGAAACATCCACATCCACAACGACCACCTCCTTCCGATCGAGATGAAACCCGAAACTCATCAGTCGATTACATCAGCGAATTGCCGGTCGCCATAATCCTTCATATCTTCTCCTTCTTGACCACAAAAGACGCCATCAAAACCAGTGTCTTTGTCACGCCCCGAACCTCGAGCGCTCGCACATCCCTCGGTAGTCGATAGAATTTTGCGACATTCCCAGGACTTGTCGCCGACCCTTTTCATTTTATTGCACATGCGGAAGCGAATTCACTAATCCCCTGACAACAACATATATGGGATAGAAAAGCAGGACAACCAATTTCAAATCAAATACACTTTTATAAACACTTCAAGCTTATACGAAGGTCTATGTCATAAAGGACTGCGAGCCACCTATGCTCCCGACCCATACATTCAAGTTCCGGGTTCTTCACACAAGGGACACTGAAAATGGTTATTCATAACCGGTGAGATATAAATCTCAGCGAGTTCCACCCCTAAGTCCCGGTTAGTACACCAACTCAACCCAGGGTATCTATCCAGAACTACCCCAGCACAAGCAACGACCAACAGTCGATTCGCATACAATCTTACCTGGTATGCCATACCCTGCACGTTATAACTTAGCACAATACACACAAAGCACATGACCATTAGATGATGTAGTTCATCAATCACACACGAGTCGCATTATAAGCGATCTCACCTGGCCATTGCCACACCCTGCACATTATCGATTCATGTGTGCATACCATAAACGATGTGATTCACTCATGCATATAATTAATGCATATAACAATTTCACACATCAATTCATTAATTCAGATCGAGTCATCAATCAATCGACCCAGTCGATTACATGTCACCACGATCTTTTCCTCGATCGGTACAATCAATACTATCTATAAGTCCCACCATGGTCCAGGACTGCTCACTCTAAGCTGATATATAGATAGTATAGCTCACACTAAGCTGATAAGGTTAAGGTATACTGCTCTCGCTAAGTTGACATATCGCCCACAGACTGATATAGTATACCGGTATACTGCTCTCGCTAAGCTGACATATCGCTCGCAGGCTGATATAGTATACCCCTGATGCTCACTCTAAGCCGATAAAGTGTACTGCTCGCGCTAAGCTGACATATCACCCGTAGGTTGATATAGTACACTAGTATACTGCTCTCGCTAAGCTGACATATCACCCGCAGGCTGATATAGTATACTCCGGATGCTCATTCTAAGTTGATAAAGTGTACTGCTCGCGCTAAGCTGACATATCACCCTTAGGTTGATATAATACACTAGTATACTGCTCTCGCTAAGCTGACATATCGCCCATAGGCTGATATAGTATACTCCTGATGCTCACTCTAAGCTGATAAAGTGTACTGCTCGCGCTAAGCTGACATATCACCCGTAGGTTGATATAGTACACTAGTATACTGCTCTCGCTAAGCTGACATATCAGAGCTCGTAGGATGATATAGTATACTATCCTGACCATTCAATCAATTCACCAATTTTTATCATCTCCGATAAAAATAGCCGTGTGTGGGTACACGGTCGGCCTTAACCAAAATACCATATTTTCACTTTTGAAAATCCCACTAATTCAATAATCCATAAACACAATCTTGGCGTTCTAAGCGCGCCCGGTATTTTCCACTTAAAATACTTATATTTCACAATCGTCACACAATTACACCATTCAACAATCAATTCATGCGGATGCCCATGCATTTACACATCCATTCACTTCATAAATTCAACACACATGAATTTAGACAACTTTTCGCATTCTAGATGAACAGTGCACGTGAACAGTACTTTGTGAACAGTGCACGTGAACAGTATTTTGTGAATAGTTTAGTGAACAGTAAATTTCCAGAATTTAATAAATGATAAATTAAACTCAGAAATCATTAAAATCATTAATTAAAACAATCAAACAATTAATTAAGCAAAACAAGCTTAATTAAACACATAAGCACATTTAAGCAAATAAAGCAAGATTAAGCTAAACTAATCGAATCCATTAATCTAACCACCTATCTTAGGACTAATACAACTTAATTAAATCACTTAAACTAGAATTAAATCTAACTAAACTAACCCTAAGCAAGTTTAGGCACTAATCGAAGGATTAGGAGCTAAACTCACCCGTTAAGCGGGCCGGAGGCACCGACGCGGCGGCGACGATGGTGGCTACGCACCGGGACCTCGACAACGACGATCCAAGACGATCCCAAGCTCAACACAGCAACCACGGCTTCGTCTCCCTGCGAAATTCTGAAAAAATACCTGCTTAGGAGGAGGAAACAAGTTGAACGGCTTGGCGAGCTTCGGCGAAGGGGGTGGCCAACAACCGGCGGCACCCGGAGGTCAAGGGGGAGTCTTCTTTGAGGTAGGATGGGCTAGGTGAAAGAAGGATTGAAATGGGAGAAAACAGGCCGAAATCGCGAACCAGGCGGAACTGGGCGGAACCGGGCGGTACCGTGGCCGGGTGGCTTGCCGTCGGATTTCAGGATGACCAGAGAATCGTTCCGGCGAGAGGTTGAGTGCTCCGGTACGGACTCGAAGTTATCTTTATGGTGGTGGGTGGAGCGTAGCCTGATTCTTACGGGAAGACCACTTTTAACTCGAGTTTTTGATGAAAGGTCAGTCTGGAGCAGAACAGTTTCAAGCGATCGGACTGCCGCTGGCTTCTAGCCGAAATTCGGGACGATCGGAGAATCGTTTCGGCGAACGGCCAAGTCCCTCTGCATGGTCTGGATCTTATAAAGACAATGGTTGGTGACACGAAGGCTGATTCATCAGGAAAGCCAACAATCAACTCGGATCTTTGGAGGAAGGTCTGCAGGAGCAAAACTGGAAGAAGGAGAACAAGGAGAGAGAGAGCTCCGTCGAGGGAGAGCCGAATGAGGAGAGAGAGAGTGAAGTGAGGGATGTGAAGGCCTCATCAAAGCCATTTAAGGCTGGCTTCAAGTCCCCATGCATGACATCATCATTTTCTCTCTCCTCCTTTGCCTTTATCCACTTGCTTTTAGGGGCAATTTGGTCATTTCCACCTTGCACAAATTACACATCTGACCTTGGGCTGAAATTGGTGAATGGGCCTAAGAAATGGGCTTGTCCATAAATAGGAGTGGGCTTAGAAATTGATTGGGCTTGAAATGGCTAAGATTTGGTCCATGGGCTAAGAAGAGGAATAGTTGATTTAGGCCCAATGGGCTTATTTGATTTTCTTAGGCCCACCATGGTGGCTTTCCCACCTTGGGCCTAGGCCCACACTGGCTTGGTCCCGCCCACGTCCTCACGGGCTTGCTTCCTCGGTCCGAAAATCCCTTCTTCAATTGCTCGGCTTCACGGCTTTGTCGGCGATTGATGTAGTTTCATCAAAGTCGATCCCTACATTTCCGATAATTCGAAGTCCAATCCTAAGTTCTCTTGCCATGTCAATTTCGCCCAATGCCATTTCGGTTACCACTCGGAGGCGACGGGGCGGCTTTGAGGATTTACGCGTAACCGACTCGTGCCAAACCACGTTCAAGACATCTCGACTCATGGACGACGTCCTTGGCGCATGAAATTACGGAGGATAGATTCTTATTTCAAAGTACATGATTGCGAGGATCGACATAGGGTCGTTCGCGGATTCGATAATGGCAAACGGAATCACCCGTCGTTCCATTATGTTCTGTCCGCGAATCGACTCCCAATTGTCCTTGAATCGGCACACGCCTATCTACGGGATCATCCTCACGCAAGTCTCATGGTCAAGTCGTTTTCCCGAGTCGAGTCCTTTAGCCGTACGAGTTCTGTCCTCATTAGCCCTTCCCCTCAAGGTCAGTATCTCAGGAGTGATCAATTCCGAGTGAGATCAACCAACAATGCATTGACGAAATTCACATTCATCCATCCTTCAGAGGACTCGAATTTCAGGATGTCACAACTCTTCCCCTCTTATAAAAATTTCGTCCTCGAAATTTAAACCATTCAAATTTTTCTTTAAAATGGTGGGGGTATTGTTATCTCAACGATTCTTCGCTTTCCCAAGTCTTTAGTTCCGCCTCATACTGCTATCCAACACTCTCAGTGCTGCCAAATCACTTCTAATCTGGCTTCAAAAGCCTAAGCACTTGCCCACTTTTGCAAAACGAAAGTTGGAAAAAAAAATTTTGGTTTTTTCTTCTTTTTCTTTTTATTTTTCTACTGGGCGGCTAACTGCCGCATCGGGGATTCGAACTCCCGACTTCGGACCCGTTGCTTCACACCTGCATACCACTCGGCTAAAGGCGCCGACGGTGTCCCGAATTGCTTTGCTTATCCATTTAAAGCCAAAATCCTCCTTTGAATCCAAATTTCGAAAGATTCCGACGTTTAAACAGTTTTGGCTTTCCTTTCTTAATAAAACGCGATGTCCCTATCATAGGCGACATCCAAGGAAAATATACTTCCCTATTTAAAATTCCAAAGGTCTTTGACACAATTCCGCGTAGCTTTTCTGGCGGTTTTGAGCGGTCTTTAATCTGTCTCTGATGACTGCAACTGAATCCACTGATTGCTGAACTAACTCTGGGTCTGTAACCTTCTGCACTCTGATTTCATCCCAACAAACTAGAGTTGTGCACTCTCTACCATACTGTACTTCAAACCGTGCCCTCTGGGCGGTCTGTTGATAACTGTTACAGCGAGCTCCAAACAAGATCTCTTCTTTAAGATCCACATCATCGGTTACACACAATCATCCACAAGGTTTTAGTGTTCCCTCCTCAGTGGCTTACAAATCAGCCTTTCTCTTTTTTGTATCTTTCTACAGAATCTTCTAGATCTCAGGATTTATCAACTGCAACATCTTGATTCTTAGATGTACTTCCGGTTCAATTCTGAGGATGGCCATAAAACAAAGGCGGCCTTCCTCAATTTTGAAACCGAATCTCCAGCTTCTTCAAATAAAATCCACTCCTGAATCATCATCTGCGCGATCGATGTCTTTCGATTCAACACATCTATAACTTTACTAGCTTATCCGGGATGATACAGGAAGTCTCAATTACAGTCCTTGAAAAGTCCCATCTGACGACACTGTCTCTTGATCATTTCTTTCTTAATCTTAACTGATGATGACCCATACTCAGGTCGACCTACTAGAACATCAGAGCTCCCTGTAACCAATCAAACAAATCGTCAATTTTTGGCAACCGATACTTGTTCTTGATTGTCACCCAGTTGAGTTGTCGGTAATCGATGCAAAGGCGCAACAACTCATCTTTCCTCTTCACAAATCAAACTAGTGCTCTCCAAGGTGATGCACTAGGATGTATAAATCCTTTATCCAACAATTCCTGCATCTGCACCATCAGTTCTTTCCAAGTTCCACGCACGAGTCGAGTCCGGTTCATACTTTCTCAGATGATCTTGATGGTGTCGACTAACTTCTTGGTAGTCCCATCACAAGACCATCGTGATGTGTTCCCACTTCCACTCCGGAACTCCAAAGGTTGCAGAGGTCTTCCAGAACCAGATACAATCGTCAGCACTGATGTGGTAGTCAGTTTTTGCTTAAGCTCTTAGAATTACATTTGCACTTATCGATCCCAACTAACTTCTCTGCCTTCATCGGCAATCCAGCCAGAGGCATAGCCATTGCTGAAATTCTCCTCATAAACTTGTCTGTAAGACCTGTCAATCTCAAGAAACTTCTGATCTCTGTTACTTTCGTCCACCTTGGCCAATTGACCACAGCTTTAGTCTTGGTCGGGTTCATGGAAATCCCGTCCATGTTCTTGCAAGGTCTGAAGTACTGTCCTTAAACGTCTTTCATACTCCTCTAGACTTCTAGAGTATACTCAAATGTCGTCGATAAACACTATCACGACTCGATCTTCCTTTCTAGGAGCAAATCGAATGATTTTCTCAGGAAACGTGTTAGAAAACTTATGTACCACGTGCATACTCTCCACTTTCGGTTCCTCAACTGTCATATCCACTACAGTTGCCAGATAACATTGGCAACCCATATCCAAAGAACCAAGTTGTCTTAGATGATAACATTATACAAATGAAAATCCTTTATGATTTTTGACAAACTCGAAACTTTCCCACACAAATGGAATGAACTGGATTACTGCATATCAATAATTCATCACAACAAGATGCTCCTTGAGCCAATCTTTTCCATTACGATCTCAAAGTTAAACATAAGCGAAAACAGCCAAATACCACTCTAACAAGTGATTCTTCTTTTTACAACTCCATTTCAACAAACCGAAATTCTACAAGTCTAACCAATGTTCCGATGTGCCACACTGATAAACTTATCCGAAAACATTCTTCTCCTCATCGGCCCCTTTCCAAACCGACGATTATCTCAATTAGGCACGAACCGCGAACCAGATGCGGTCGTCCTCTCCATCATGTTCTTTTCTATCATCTATGCTCTCTTGTACATCTCATCAGAGCTCTTTAAATTCAAGAGTACCAACTGGCCTTTCAACTCCGGCTTCAAGCCATCTCTAACCCGTCTCGCCCTATCCACAGGGTCCTCTACCAACCTCGGCGCACACTTGGCCAACTCAGCGAACTTCGCCTCATACTGATCCACAAACATCTGATTCTGACGAAGTCGTTGGAACTTTGTCATCTTGGACTTTCTCATACTGTCTGAAAAGTACTTCCCATTGAAAGCCTCACCAAAGGCACCCCATGTCTGAGCTATGCCTTCAGGTAACACTCTTCCTTGAGTGACTTCCCACCACGTACTAGCATTACCTTGAAGCTAATAAGCCGTCAGAAGTACTCGATCTTCCTTTGAACACCTCAATACTGTGAAGATCTTCTCAATATCTCTTATCCAAAGGGGTCACAACCTCAGGGTCGTCCACACTACTGAAACTCGGTGGCTTAAGTCTCAAGAACTGCTCTACCAGCTTGAGCATCGATCTCCCTATGATCACAATCCCAGGTTGGACTCCAATAGGTGCAACTATAGCAGCGGCAACGGCAGCTTGATTCTGAACTTGTTGCCCCATCAAAATTCCCAAAAGCTCAAGCGCCTGCACGATCCTATCTAATCTAGGATCGTCAAGTGCTGCTACACCAGTACCAGCCTAAAGCGGTACTCTCTCACACACGCTGGCCAAAGCCTACACTTTACCTCGGGTATCGACCCTAGTCAGCGGCCTATCCCGAGCGACTGACGAAACAGTCCTCTTCCGAGGAGTCCTCAAATTCAGATCACTCATTCTACAGGATCTCCACAGAACCTGCTTTCCAATTCCTCACCGAATTAGAAAAACTGAGTGACTCTACACCAAACAAACTACCAAACAGCTAGCCAATCACAGGCGTCTGCATAAGGAAAAAGCCTTTCCTACTCACTATCCCAATACCCATCGCACCTTATCACTCCAAATACTAACCATGCTCTGATACCACTTAAATGGGGATGTCACGCTCCGAACCTCGAGCGCGCGCACATCCCTCGGTAGTTGATAGAATTTTGCGACGTTCCCAGGACTTGTCGCCGACCCTTTTCATTTTATTGCACATGCGGAAGCGAATTCACTAATCCCTTGACAACAACATATATGGGATAAAAAAACAGGACAACCAATTTCAAATCAAATACACTTTTATAAACACTTCAAGCTTATACAGAAGGTCTATGTCATAAAGGACTACTGAGCCACCTATGCTCCTGACCCTTCTGCTTCAAGTTCCGGGTTCTTCACACAAGGGACCTGAAAATGGTTACTCAATAACCAGTGAGATATAAATCTCAGCGAGTTCCACCCCTAAGTCCCGGTTAGTACATCAACTCAACCCAGGGTATCTATCCAGAACTACCCCAGCACAAGCAACAACCAACAGTTGATTCGCATACAATCTTACCTGGTATGCCATACCCTGCACGTTATAACTTAGCACAATACACACAAAGCACATGAACATTAGATGATGCAGTTCATCAATCACACATGAGTCGCATCATAAGCGATCTCACTTGGCCATTGCCACACCCTGCACATTATCGATTCATGTGTGCATACCATAAACGATGTGATTCATTCATGCATATAATTAATGCATATAACAATTTCACACATCAATTCATTAATTCAAATCGAGTCATCGATCAATCGACCTAGTCGATTACATGTCACCACGACCTTTTCCTCGGTCGATACAATCAATACTATCTATAAGTCCCACCATGTTCCAGGACTGCTCACTCTAAGCTAATATATAGATAGTATAGCTCACACTAAGCTGATATGGTTAAGGTATACTACTCTCGCTAAGCTGACATATCGCCCACAAGCTGATATAGTATACCGGTATACTGCTCTCGCTAAGTTGACATATCGCCCGCAGGCTGATATAGTATACCCCTGATGCTCACTCTAAGCTGATAAAGTGTACTGCTCGCGCTAAGCTGACATATCACCTGTAGGTTGATATAGTACACTAGTATACTGCTCTCGCTAAGCTAACATATCGCCCGCAGGCTGATATAGTATACTCCTAATGCTCATTCTAAGCTGATAAAGTGTACTGCTCGCGCTAAGCTGACATATCACCCGTAGGTTGATATAGTACACTAGTATACTGCTCTCGCTAAGCTGACATATCGCCTGTAGGCTGATATAGTATACTCCTGATGCTCACTCTAAGCTGATAAAGTGTACTGTTCGCGCTAAGCTGACATATCACCCGTAGGTTGATATAGTACACTAGTATCTTCGCTCTCGCTAAGCATATATCGAGCCCGTAGGATGATATAGTATACTATCCTGACCATTCAATCAATTCACCAATTTTTATCATCTCCGATAAAAATAGCCGTGTGTGGGTACACGGTCGGCCTTAACCAAAATACCATATTTTCACTTTTGAAAATCCCACTAATTCCAATAATCCATAAACACAATCTTGGCGTTGTAAATTGACGCCCGGTATTTTCCACTTAAAATACTTATATTTCACAATCGTCACACAATTACACCCTTCAACAATCAATTCATGCGGATGCCCATGCATTTACACATCCATTCACTTCATAAATTCAACACACATGAATTTAGACAACTTTTCGCATTCTGGATTAACATTGCACGTGAACAGTACTTTGTGAACAGTGCACGTGAACAGTATTTTCCAGAATTTAATAAATGATAAATTAAACTCAGAAATCATTAAAATCATTAATTAAAACAATCAAACAATTAATTAAGCAAAACAAGCTTAATTAAACACATAAGCACATTTAAGCAAATAAAGCAAGATTAAGCTAAACTAATCGAATCCATTAATCTAACCACATATCTTAGGACTAATACAACTTAATTAAATCACTTAAACTAGAATGAAATCTAACTAAACCAACCCTAAGCAAGTTTAGGCACTAATCGAAGGATTAGGAGCTAAACTCACCCGTTAAGCGGGCCGGAGGCACCGACGCGGCGGCGATGATGGTGGCTACGCACCGGGACCTTGACAACGACGATCCAAGACGATCCCAAGCTCAACACAGCAACCATAGCTTCTGTCTCCCTCTGAAATTCTGAAAAACAGCCCTGCCGGAGGAGGAAACAAGTTGAACGGCTTGGCCGGAGCTTCGGCGAAGGAGGTGGCCAACAACTGGCGGCACCAGGAGGTCAAGGGGGAGTGACTGGTAGCTGGGCTAGGTGAAAGAAGGATTGAAATGGGAGAAAACAGGCCGAAATCGCGAACTAGGCGAAACTGGGCGGTACCGCGGCCGGTTGGCTTGCCGTCGGATTTCGGGATGACCAGAGAATCGTTCCGGCGAGAGGTTAAGTGCTCCGGTACGGACTCAAAGTTATCTTTACGGTGGTGGGTGGAGCGTAGCCTGATTCTTACGGGAAGACCACTTTTAACTCGAGTTTTTGACGAAAGGTCAGTCTAGAGCAGAACAGTTTCAGGCGGTCGGACTGCCGCTGGCTTCTGGCCGGAATTCGGGACGATCGGAGAATCGTTTCGGCGAACGGCCAAGTCCCTCTGCACGGTATGGATCGTATAAAGACAATGGTTGGTGGCATGAAGGCTGATTCATCCGGAAATCCAACAATCAACTCGGATCTTTGGAGGAAAGTCTGCAGGAGCAAAACTGGAAGGAGAAAGAGGAGAGAGAGAGCTCCGTCGAGGGAGAGCCGAATGAGGAGAGAGAGAGTGAAGTGAGGGATGTGAAGGCCTCATCAAAGCCATTTAAGGCTGGCTTCAAGTCCCCATGCATGACATCATCATTTTCTCTCTCCTCCTTTGCCCTTATCCACTTGCTTTTAGGGGCAATTTGGTCATTTCCACCTTGCACAAATTACACATCGACCTTGGGCTGAAATTGGTGAATGGGCCTAAGAAATGGGCTTGTCCATAAATAGGAGTGGGCTTAGAAATTGATTGGGCTTGAAATGGCTAAGATTTGGTCCATGGGCTAAGAAGAGGAATAGTTGATTTAGGCCCAATGGGCTTATTTAATTTTCTTAGGCCCACCATGGTGACTTTCCCACCTTGGGCCTAGGCCCACACTGGCTTGGCCTGGCCCACGTTCTCACGGGCTTGCTTCCTCGGTCCGAAAATGCCTTCTTCAATTGCTCGGCTTCACTGGCTTTGTCGACTGATTGATGTAGCTTCATCCAAAGTCTGTCCCGGACATTTCCGATAATTCGAAGTCCAATCCTAAGTTCTCTTGCCATGTCAATTTCGCCCAATGCCATTTCGGTTACCACTCAGACTGACGGGCGGCTTTGAGGATTTACGCGTAACCGACTCGTGCCAAACCACATTCAAGACATCTCGACTCATGGACGACGTCCTTGACTGCATGAAATTACGGAGGATAGATTCTTATTTCAAAGTACACGATTACTGAGGATCGACATAGGGTCGTTCGCGGATTCGATAATGGCAAACGGAATCACCCGTCGTTCCATTATGTTCTGTCCGCGAATCAACTCCCAATCGTCCTTGAATCGGCCTGCCTATCTACAGGATCATCCTCACGCAAGTCTCATGGTCAAGTCGTTTTCCCAGGTCGAGTCCTTTAGCCGTACGAGTTCTGTCCTCATTAGCCCTTCCCCTCAAGGTCAGTATCTCAGGAGTGATCAATTTCGAGTGAGATCAACCAACAATGCATTGACGAAATTCACATTCATCCATCCTTCAGAGGACTCGAATTTCAGGATGTCACAGTCTTGTCCAAGCGATGGAGTTCCACTTGGACCGCTAACCGACATATATCTTTCTCCATGTCCGAATGCAATGATGGAAGCATGTTCCGGAGTTTCATGGCTATTGTGGATGCGGTGCTGTTACGCTGCACTGCAATTAAGGTGAATAGCTTCCTCTTTTATACTCCTCGTCTCGACTGCCATATCGAGTCAAGTCATACAGGCTGGCTCCGCTTTGTCGCTGGGCCAACCATTGATAGGTGGCTTCGCTTCGCCGTGGAACACGACGTCGAAGAGGTATCGATGACCTTGCGCAAGGACAATTTTTATGGGATACCGAAATTCTTTTTCCGCTGCACCACGCTGTGAGTTTTCACGTATCTCGTCGCCGTTTTTCAACTATGGGCGCTGTGAATTGGTCTTCGTTGAAGAGACTGCGCATTGATGATGCGAAATTGGAGGACAATGTGACAATGAGAATTTTGAAAGGCTGTCCTGTTCTAGAGTTGTTTGAGTTGAAAGGCTGCTGGGGTTTCGAGCACATTAAAATTGAATCAAGAGGTTTGAGAGAATTGGTGATTCATTTTCCCAAGTTTGATCATGATCAAGATTTCTTTAACCTTACCAGAGGAAACATTGACACCTTACCAGAAGATTCCATCTTGAAAATTTCTGCTCCTCATCTTCTCAAGTTGCGCATACTGGGTAATTCCGTGAAGGGAAAGTTTAAAGTAGATAAACTTTCTTCCTTGATTGAGGTCGAGTTAAATTTCGATATAGAAACTCATGCAACCAGTCAACTTCAGGCTCACTGCAATCTTGTCAAGGGACTTCTCCAGAGTATGTATCATGCCACGAAATTGGTAATGGGGAGCTGGTGTCTTCAGGTGCGAGCTAATTCATTTAATTATGAGCTCTGTTGTTGTGGACATTCATTACAGATTCTGCCATTTGCTTAAGATAGATTGTGATATTGTTTATGGGTGTTTGATGGTATCATGCTCATAAATTCTTTGTTCAAAAAAACCAATTCTTGCTGGATAGGACTTACACACATCATAACCTGATGGATGCAGCTATACATTCAAACCTTTATAAGACTAAAATCTGATGTGTAATAAAAGAATTCCTGGAGAAGCATTAACTGGTTGTTTGCTCATTTATCTGGTCTGTCGGCTATTGTGAGAGAACCTTGAAGAAGTAAAAGTGATTAATTTTTGCTTCTTCCAATACGACGTACATGCCTAGGTGCTATCGTTAACGGAGGCAAGAGGACTGTTTTTTCCGTCCTTAGAATGTGTGCATCTGATGTTCCCCATCGCAGCGGACCATGAGGGAGCTCCTGGGATAGCAAAAATACTCGAAAGTTCGCCGCGCCTGGAGAAGTTATTCTTACAAATGACCCCGGTAAACAATTACTAGAACCCTACCAGTTCACTTTTAACAGCAGACTTGCATGAGCATACATAACGTGTGGATTTCAGCCTTGGGCCGCATATAATCCTCTCATTTCTTTTCTTCCCGTGATTGACAAATGTCTTTATACCTGTCATTTTGATTGATTCTCTGGATTCTCCAGCGATTTATGTTTCATTTAATGTAACAACTGCTATTTTATCCCTCCAAATCTCGATATTTATCTCATGTAGTTCCAAATATATCGCTCATCATTTGTCATGGTGTTCTAGTTCGTTGGCGAGAATGTTGGCCGTGGCAACTTTGAGGCAGAAGAATTTTGAAATTCGACAAAGTGGAGGATCCATCAGTGTCTAATGCATCTCAAGAATGTCGAGATTGTTGATCCCGGTGCCAATTGGCTGGCGTGGGAACCCGTTCTTTCCATGCTCAAGTTTCTCCTCCAGAAGGCACCCTCGCTGGACAAAATAGAGATCAATAGTAACGATTCCATGGCGTTCGATGCGGTTAATCCGTGGGTGCTGCTCGAAGTGGCTCGGATAATTCTATCACACCCAGATCGTTCTCCCAGTTTGAAAGTCATTCTTAATTATCCATCCCAAGCATGCCTTCTGCAAGCGTGCTTAAATGTGATTTTTACATCAGCCCAGATGTTGTCTTCTCGTGATTGCACTATTACTTTAAGCAACATGTTCATTAAGGAGAAATTGGACGCAATTGGAATTGGAATTGGAATGGATCTTTAGGGTTTGTGAGAGGAGAGAGGCTGATGAGGGTAACATATGATACAGTTTGTTTTTTTTAACAATATTCTTTTTGATGTATTATTTATGGGTAGATGATAGATATAAGAAAACATTATATATATAAAAGAAGCGGATGCAACAACAATCTTTGACAAGATATTCCTATCTTGAGATATCTCAAAATATTCTTTCAATGGCTAAGTATCGCAACAATAATAAAAGAAACAATAATAAATAATAAACGATGGCAAAGTAATTTTCTATCTCCTCCCGCCCAAGTTCCTCTTTCTTCTATGCCCAATTTCTTTAGTCGATTTCGTTTTACTTTTCCAAAAAATGGAAGTGTTAGTCGGTCACTTTGGTTGACATATATTAGAATTGGCCTCACGTTTGTTCGTCTTATGACATGCACAACACATAAGAGTTTCCCTTCTAATATAGGATGATGATTAACGGTGATGCCGTGTCGTCACGTTCATATGAATGGCGCACTTAAATGCAAGACTATTCGTGTGTATTTGTTGGTTGACTTGCTAAGATCTAATCGATTTGTATTTCCCCAAACAATAATTGAAGAACGAGGAAACTTCCCAAAATCAAACGCTCCTGATTAAATTTCGTCAATTTTTCCTCTTTCAGTTCTTATAATCTTTTGGTGTGCTTACAAAAATGATTCAACGGAAAATAATTTTGCCGTCCACAAAAATATTTAGACATAAATCGTCTTCGATAATGAAAAATTTCCAATCGGTTAATTATTTTAAGCAATATAAACGATCATTGTGAAGAGTATTTTACAAGTCAATTATTTTTAGTAAAAAAAAAGGAAAATAAGAGGACATTCAAGTCGTTACGCATTACCCAATGGCATTCAACGGTAGTAAGTCACACAAAAAAGGGTAATTCCACAAAGACAAATCCCCACAACTACACGTCAAAGTACCGCTAAAATCCTGCAAAGACTGTATCTGCTCGAACATAAATCCCGGCCCCAAAACTTTCGACCATGCAGAAAAACCACTAAAACCTCCACAAGCACAATCTCCAACCACTAGCGACTAGCGAGTCATGAAGCTCGGGACGAGAGAAAATCACATGCCATCAGTTTAGCTAGCACAGGGATAGTGTAGCACCCACTCTCCCTAGACATGCTATATGAAAGTTAGTATAAAGATTAACCACCGTTGGATAAGAAGCAAGCAAAGTAATACGGCAATCTTCTTTCCCAAAATATCATAATTGCTTCTGCACTCAACAACTTGGAACGTTAGAACCCTAAAAATTTTGTTAATGTCATATCAAGGACAATCCACGTAAAAAGCTCTATCACATAAGAATTTGTGCCACTCAACTGTTATTGTTCTGGCAATCTCTCTAGGCTGGTAGAGCTTCCCTTCTCATGGGTAGAGCTTTCTCCTATCCCCATGGGTGATAGCAAAACGAAACACTAAATCCTGGTGAAAACAGAAATATAGCTGGAAAAGAGCCGGGCTTTTTCTCATTTGTCTTTGAATCCCAAGATGACAAAGAAAGAGTGCTGAAAACAGGTTCTTAGTCATTCGCTAGTAATCTATTGGTGCTAAAGCAATGTGAACCTGATATTCCGGCGCATTGTTATGACCTTTTTAATATGATTTTTGGGTCCACATAGTGGGCTTACCTCCCAGATGGATATTAGAAGAGGTCTACTATGATGTTGCTAGAAAAGTGGGGAAGGTTAAGGAAATAGCTGGAAAACAGAGGAAATGGCCCATATAGAACAAGAAAAGTGAGGATTGAGCTTGAATTCTCAGCTCCTCTAAAAAAAGGGGCATTAGTGAAAATTGGGAAAAAGAAATTATGGGTGAAATTTAAATATAAACGCCTCCCACACTTTTGCTACTCATGCGGAAGAATAGGACACTATGCTTCGTATTGCGAAGAGATCTCATATGAAAAAACATAATGGCCAGAGAATAGGCTGGGGAATATGGCCCTTGGCTCAAAGTGGAGGTTCGGGAACGGAGCCCTCATTGGGAAGCCTTTTATGGAAAGATAGCTCTTACTTAGGAGGAGAAGGCATGTGTCCTTGAAACTTCTATTCCATCGTCTAACATGGAAATTGTAGGGTGGAAAGATGCTCAGTGTTGCCCCTATTCAAAGCAAAAAAGGGGTAAAAAACCCTTCTTCAAATGAGTTTAGGGATGGAGGAATGACAAGCTTAGTAGCAAAGGCAAGGAATGGGTAACAACCGCTGTATTTACAAGCCTCAAATGCTGGAGGGCTGAAGGTAGTAGGAGGTACCAGCAAGAAAGGGGTGAAGAATCAAAGGGCAAAAAAACAAGAAGGCAGATGGGTCGAGCTTTGCAGTGATTGACAAGATGGAGCTTTTAGAGACTCCTGTCCAGCTATTGAAAGAGGGGAATGAATGGGCTTTGATGGCTAGCCCTAATAAGCCACCGGAAACATTATGAGGGCTGAAATTGTTAGGGGCTAGGCAACCCCTTGACGTTCTAGGAAATGCAAGCTGTAGTAGTTCTTGAAATGCCTGATTTGGTCTTCCTGATGGAAACTAAAAATAAAGAGATGATGATGGAAAGGGTTAGAAAGAGGCTCAAATTCCCAAACTTGTTCTTAGAGCAACCAATAGTAATTGTTAGGGCTTTGGCACTTATGTGGAGTGAAGATGTTGAAGTAAAAGTGAACTCGAGCTCAAAGGAATTCATTGATTTGGAATTTAAAGACCCTACAGCGGCGCTCAAATGAGAATCACATTTCTTCATGCTTCAACAAATTTTTGAGAAAGGCTTCAACTATGGCAACAGTTACGATGCTTTCACGCAAATAATCAACTCCCATATATATATATATATATATATATATATATATATATATATATATATATGGGTGACTTCAATGATATTTTGTATAATTAGGAGAAGGCAGGAAAAAGGGAGGCTAATCGCCATAGAATAGTTGCTTTCCAGAAACTCCTTAATGACTATTCTTTAATGGATATTAATAGCCAAGGCTAGGCATACACCTAGGCCAACAATAGAGAAAGAGAAGCCCTGGTGAAAAAGAGACTAGATAGAGTATATGTACCATGAAATGGTGAGTCACTTTTACAAATGCAAAAGTCCTGGCTTTACCGACGGTAGGGTTGGATCACAGCCCACTCTTACTTTCATTAAACCCAGTTCATAAGAGGAGAAGAAAATATTTCAAGTTCGAAGCATATTAGCTGGAAGAACAAGAATCTGGGGACATTATCACAAGTATATGGGCTAGAAATTAGTAGTGTCACAGAAGTTTCTCTCAAAAACTCCAACAAGTCACAACGGATTTGGCATCATGGAGTAAGAGGAAGTTCTCTAATGTATCACACCAAAGCAAGGGCGTCAAAAAGAAACTAACAAACATAACCAACAACAATGTCAGAATGTCCAACAAGGAAGAAGTCAAGAGAATCAAGGAGAATATTGATCAATTATAGAGATAGTAAGAGATGTATTAGGGCTTAAGATCCCGAATTAATTGGTTCCAATGGGTTGATAGAAATACAAAGTACTTCCATGCCACAATGGTACAATTGAGACAACAAAATATAATAACAACACTAAAGATGGATGAACATAACTAGAGCAAGGATCCTAAGGTCCTTAAGCAAAACATAAAGGACTACTATTGGTGTCACGCCTCGAACCCCGAGCATGCGCACATCTCTTGGTGGTCGATTAAAAATGCGACGTCCCAGGACGCGTCGCTGACCCATTCATTTTATGTTTCAATTAAGCACATGCGGAAGCGAATTAATTAAACACCTGGCCAATAATCAAACACGGGGATAGTAAAAACATGCTAGCGATTTTTCACAAACCACACTTTTTAAACATACCAAGTTAACCCTAGGAGTTTATATACAAGTCTATCTCAAAAAGAACTCCTAGTCAACCTAAACTTCACTAGCGATAGGGCCAGCCAAAAGGTGTCGCATCTTGCGCCCACCAAATCTGCACTTAGCAGATCTCCACGCTACGGTCCTGAAAAAGGTTAACCATGATGGAGTGAGATAAATCTCAGTGAGTCAAAACCCTAAACCCCAATTAGGACGCAAATTCACCCAGAGGCAACTTAAATAGGCGTCACAAACAAACTTACCTCGGTTCGGCACAACCCTACAAATTAGTGCGTCACATATACCATATGAATACAACAAGCGTATTTAATAACCGAAACACACCATTTCATCTTGCAAACAATCACAAGAGTCCCGATTATAAGGTAAAACCGTTATGACACATTCCATACTGTGCCACACAATTTTTCCCCATAATCAAGCGCATCTATCACAACCATTCAAGCGTGTTCTAGTTATTATGACCCAACGGCCATGGCCAACTCAACAGTTGGCGGTCATCCGGCATAACCGGGTGTCGTCCCGCTCCGTCAAGCACGGCAACGTCTAATATCCTCCTCCTAGACTACATTCCACTGAGGAGCATTGTCCTGCGTAATCATACGCATCAGAATGGGTTCCACTTAGTGACCACATGAGCACATACTTGGCCAAGAACACCGTGCTTTGCATTTAAATGCCTCATTTTCAAATAATGGACTTTGCCACTTTTTTCATATTAAAAATTTTGATAAAATAATTGTGCGCGGTCATGTATTTAAATCGACCTAATAAACATAGTACGCTCCCATTTCAAAATTCCACGATTTTATATAGTACATAAAAATTTGGTGTAAAAACTTGACGGTGGTTAGGGGAGGCTCGCCTGGCCACTGGCGAGCTCGCCAGAGGCTCGCCTCGCCAACGACCGGCGGTGGTGGGCGGCGGACGGGGAGGGCAGCGGATGGTGGCATTTGGCGTGGGGGGTGGCGGCGGCGACAGATGGCAATGGCGGCGGTAGCAACACTTGAAGAACAAGAGAGAGAGAGAAAGAAGAAGAACAAGAAGAAAGAGGAGGAAAAAGAAAAAAAAAATAGATAGACTTGATTCTAGAATTGTTTCTGGGCACAAAGAGTAATTTTTTTTTTTTTATTCTTGATTCTACTCCAAATCTGTTCCTGGGAACAAAAAGTTTACCAAACGCATCAACATATAGATAGAAAGGATAGGGCATAAGGATGAGACTAGCTTGTAGTGTTCACGTGGTGACATACAGGGAGCTCTCTACAGTATCTATGCTACCTGCTAGTTCCTGTGGCCCATAGCTCATCGATTTCATGATCCTCTTCATCGTTTTGGGATGGTTCACATGACTCCCTGATCGCGATGCACACTTCCAAGCTAACCAAAAAAGTTTTACTCCTAATTCCTATTATATCTCGATGGTTTGAAGCCAAATCGGTTGGAAGAATTGAAGCGAATGCTAGAAAATGAGCTTCAAAGCTTGAACTTCCATTTTCAATAGTCAGAAGAAGCGCGAACTCCATCTATTTTTGAGCTATTGAATTAGGCAATTTGAAAATCAATCTCTTTCTCACTCCCCTCTATCAGAAAAGGGTTGGTTAAGAACTATTGATTGTAAACCATAGCAGCTATAGTCACTCAATAGAAATGTTCGCCTTTGGAAGGACTTACACTCTATCTCAAACCCCAAGGCTCTCTCTCTTCCTTCCCTTACCAAGGATATCTAAACTCGATAGTTATTGTAGTCCATCTTAGCTGCGAGAGTCTGTTATGTAATAGGCTGAGATCTAGAGATTTCTGAATTGTTACCAGCAAGCACCGAAGAAAGGAAAGAGCAAGATGGTTATGAGGTGAAGGAGTGATAACAACTTCGCTCAGATTGAAAAAAAAAAAAAAAAGAATTCCGAGCACGTCTGTTTTCTTTTTTAGTTCTAGAATATTCTCCTTCCTCTTCTTACTCTTCCTATCTAGCTGGCTTCTATGATTGATAGGGGAAAGTCTTCAATATTCCTCTTCTATTTCTCTTTATAGCAGGAGAAGAATCGTCTAATTAAAGGTCCCATTTCTAAATAACTCCTCACGTCTTCCGTTAAGCGTGGGACGGAGGTAAGGACCAATGTAGAGTGACGGTAATGGTTAAGGTGGCTTAACCATTCGAACTACCAGGCGTGCATGGAATTGAGAAAAGTCTGTGTTCAGGTAGCTATGGAATTGCTCTCGCAAGGCCCCTTACTCTTTCAAATAGGGTTAGACATAGAGAGGTACGATTGAAATGAAGTTCAATCCTAACCTTGAAGGAAGGGATTGGTTCGGGCAGGCTCTCGAGGAGTATATCGAACTGTGTTTAGCATCTTCTCTTCTCCTGAAAACAAAAGAATAGAATCTGGCACTGTTTGGCCGGTTACCAAACAGGCCCTTATATATCAAATACCTAATTTGTAATATAACTCTCATTCTGATGGTGAATTGATGGATATTTATGATTGATGGTTGATGCTCAAGATCTCTATGAACTCTAAGGGGTGTGTGAATATGTGTATACTAGTTTAGGATATCCCCGTGGATCGAGCCACTGGCTAATAATAGGTGAAGACCTAGCCAAAAGAGGAATCTTGGTCGTTTTATCACGGGCGTTATGCATGATCATATTTAGACATTTGGGCACTAGTTGGTCAATAGAGTGGACCATTAACATGTGATTTGAGTTTGGTCGATGGAATGGACCATCGACGTGTGATTTGATGAGATTAATCAATGAAATAGATCATTGATGCATGTTCTTATGAGATACATTATGTTAAAGTGAGTTATTGTTGTGTTTTAAACGTACATAGTGGTTTCTCAATTCATTTAGAAGAAATGTGCTACTCACTAAGTTGTGGTTGATCACCCCTCTATTATTTCCAATCTTTTTATGTTCTTCAACTAATGATGAATAGTACCAGAGTAACAGCAACGATGGGACTAATTTTTTGGGAGTTTTGAAGTTGCATCCTTTGGGAGGAAAGACGACCATGTCATCCCCCATTCGTGATGGTTTTGGGGTGTGACAGAGAAAATTTATTCACTTTAAATTGGTGGATCCTAAATATATTCACTTTCCTTCTTTGTTTGAGATGAAAACAAATTGCTAAATCTCTTTGCAATTCACCAATCTAACTAGTAAGATTCGGTTTTAGATGGTAAATTTTAAAACAAGTTGATAACTTAATACTAAATTGGATGTTGATAAATTCCTTACAATGTTAGTAACTCACTAATCCCTGCCCACCCTCGTAAAATTTAAAAGAGGTTGGTATCTAACTAATTCGATTTAACATTAGTATTCCAAATGCGAGTAACTCAATGGCCTCTACCCATGCCAATTTGGAAAATCAAATATCATATTGGCAAGTCCCCTACAATGCGGTAACTTATTGACCTCAACCCGAGCTCCCTTGTAAAATTTGAAAGAAGTTGGTAATTCATTGATTGACACCGGTAAAACTTAAAAAAACATTGAACGTTGGCACCAAAGTTGTAAAAATCAAAAGAGCCAATTAATTTGAATTTAGTAAATTTGAAATAATGTTAATAAATTACTAATTGTTTACTTGATAAGTAAGTTACCAATCACACACACGAAATATTTCAGCTTTTATTGGAACCTAGACTCGTCCCTTTAATGGCAAATAAGCTATCACCAACCGCGTTCGCTATAATCATACTCTGCCACTCTCTGAGCTACACGTTTAAATTATCCTCATTTGCGGAATTGCGAAGCAGTAGCACAAGAGACAACTCAAATAATGCTCGACAAATTCGTCGAACTCTCATCTAGATGCCTATTGACGATTGGAAGGGTGCACAATGCATCACTTATCGCCATAATATATTCCGCATGAGAGTGATTTTGTTCCATGCGATGGATAGTGTGATTTAGAGTAAATTGTAAGCGTGGGCCTCCAATGGATGGACACCACGAGTTCCCCTCAGGACTACATTTTACCCTAATAGAACTAACTGCTTTAGGGTAAATGACCTTAGAAGAGCAGAGGAGTTGCATTCGTGAACAAGGTTGTGTCCCCTTAGGATACATTTCAATGCTTGTTTGGAACTACAAAGAGAAATACTGTCCAAGTGGATTGGCTGTCCTAGCTCGGCAGCAGTGATACGATTCTTAGGTCCTACTAGGACCTGCGACTATCCAATGTCCTAGAGTCTTGGATGTCTCTAAGTGATCTATGCATTTAACGAAACCAATCAAGGAAACGCTAAGTGGCTACATTCTCCAGGTACTATTCATTCCGTGGTACAAGAGTATCAACTTGAACTGGAAAAAGAAAAGTCACTAAGACAGAACAGTCATTGGCATGAAGCTTATGCTATGAGAAATTATAACTCGTTCGCAGTTCTCACTATTCCCCCCACCATGGGAAACAAGCTGTGGCCAGTTAACAAGAGTGCTAAAATTTTAAATTGATAAGCGATAGATCCACATCAAATTCTGAGATTTAGGGTCCATTCGTTTCGCGGAAAATGTTTTCCGGGAAAATGTTTTTCGGATTTTCCGGTGTTCGTTTCACGGAAAATGAATTCCTAAAGGAAAATGTTTTCCATGGAAGGGAAAAAGTCTTCTAAATTTGGGGAAAATGTTTTCCACTTTTGAAAAGTGGAAAACATTTTCCTCACTTGATCTCTCTTATCTCACACATCTACAAATCCTCACTTCCTCCTTCCATTTCTTCTTCTTCTTTTTTCTTTTTTTATTCGAATTATTTTTAAATTGTATTTTTCTTTTTTTATTCAAAGTAGTTTTAATTTTCTATTTCTTTTTCTTTTTTTTCTTTCTTTTTTTCTTTTTCTTTTCTTTGTTTCTCATCTTCTTCTTTCTTGACTAGTGGTCAACCATCACCAGGTGAACTATCGTGGATCGCTCGTTGATCTGGCGAACCTCGAGTTTGACGCTTGTGCTCGCCAATCTAGTGAGCGGAAAATATTTTCCGAAACATTTTCAAGTTTTAGCCGAACACCAGAAAATATTGTCATTTTCCTGGAAAATGATTTCTGGGAAAATATTTTTCGGAAATGGCCTATTTTCCGCGAAACGAACGGACCCTTGGTCACGATTCTCGTAAGCGATCTTGCTCTGGGATTTGAGGAAGACCTGCAGAATGGATTCAGAGAGAAAATTCTCTCAAAAAGTCATACCCTATCATTGCAGTGACATATCTATGTAGAAACGAAGAGCCTAGGAAGTTTTTCTAATGATAAGATCACTATATTTTTCTCCCTACTACAATTCACGGATGAAATGAGCTATCATATCAAGAATTATGTCATTTCCCATCAATGTGCATTTTGTTTGTCTGTCCAATCCTATCCTCATAATATACCTCAAAAGCTCTGGTTTCTTTGCATTTAAGTATGCTCAATAATCATGAATGTGGCAGATTGTGGCAATACTTGAGCCTAACCTTTTCACCTTCGGAAAGTGATTCCATCTCTTGGGGGCATCCATCACGAACGAGTCCTTTGGGCTCCCGATTCCAGTTGAAAAGGATGCCATTGAGTTTTCTTTATTGGAATAGTAAACATATTCCTTTTCAACAGAGACAAGTGACTTGGCATGCTCCAAAGTATGTTTCCACAAAGCATCCGAGATTCCGCCACCCACGATCTAAAATTCAATAAATCATCAAGAACTAAATATAAAAAAGATAAAGATTCAATGTTAAGGCCCTATTGGGACAATAGCAAAACATAATAATCTAAAAGGTGGGACTTTACATTTCTCAGTAATGCTTCATCCAAGCAAATGAGGTCGACAAAATCTTGTACTGTAGCAATCCCAACTTCATTCAATTGTTTGTGCGCCTGTCCACCCATTGCCACTCCAATCAGTCTCCACACGAAGTCACTAGGTAGAAGTGTATAATGCTTTTTGACAACTACATAAAGCATGAAGCAGAAATTTCACAACAAGTACAGCATCATAAATCTCCTCAAAAGCATCATAAATCTTCTCTAAAGTTAAATTGCTTGCAGATAAGGTTGTAGCATGACTAATTGATTTTCTCTCATTGTCTTTTTAAGTCTACAAAAATACTAGCCTCTAAGCAACGATGGTTTTAGCCTACACAAACTCTCGATACAAGCTGCCTTGTTTGTGGTAGTTTTAGATGATGTGTTTTAAACAGAGACTAGACAAATAGAAGTTGCTTTGAAGACTCATGTTCTCCACGGCTATCTTCAACAGTGAAAGCCTCGGATACATCCCCTGGATATGCGTCGCAGCATAGCATCGACAAGCAACCTTAACTCTGAGCCTATATTTCCCACTCCTTGTCCTGTTCGAATCCTGCGTGAAAGTGAAATCACCTAATGTGGCCATCCCGCCTTCTAGGGTCACAACTAGATCACTAGATAGAATTGCCTTTCCCTTCTCAGACCCTCTTGATATTATGTGGCTTTCTGGTTGATCCCATTTCGGATCAACTTCCTCAGATTCACCATCGAGTATGACAAGATTCAACTTAGCAGCTGATCCTGGTCCACTCTGCACAACTTGTCTAGTTTCTAAATTTAGCAAAACAACTTGAATGGCTACTCCTTGAGCTCCCTGAACCTTTGCGTCAGTGAATAAGTGTGAGGGCATGCTGGTCATGAAATGAAGTCCAAAAGATTTATCCTTTGGAGTTGGTAGGTTGGACTCTGTGAACCTGTAAAAGACAGTCCGTTCTTAGAGATATTTGTTTGGGCCATTTTCACAGCCGCCACCATCTTATCATGTCCTGAACCAAAACTAGTGCACTACGAAGAGGAGTTGGACAGCTAAGCAAGATTCAGGAATTGATATGAAATTTAATATGCTATGTTATCTTCATTGTTTCAAAAGAAAAAACAAGCTAAAATAAAGGCAGGGAAACTCGACCACACATATCAGATCAAAGAAAACATTAACTTAAGTAGGTATTGGAATGGCATGGCATCTAAACCATGTATTGTACTAGTCTGCTGTCATGCCAAGATATGGATAGACCAACCAGTCAAAAGCAAATTGCCAAAAAGAAAACTAAATCCTGCAAATGACTGCCATGAGTGAACCTGTAACTCACAAGCAATACAAAGCATTTCTAAGTGACCTTACCCTTCTCTGCGGATTTCAGCTCGATTGCTACTCTCTGGTACATGTTTTGGAAGCGACTCATCTGGGCAATCCTGGCCTTCCTCCATGGACATTTCTGACATGCCGATTTTCTGAATGTCTGTGAGTGGCGTTGAAGCCATAGGGTGAGACATACTCTTAGTTTTTTTTTTTCCTTTGAGGGGTAATTGCTGCAGAAGCCTCGGCCTGGATATGGTGGGGAACAATAGTACGAGGAGGAACGTCGCCAGTCGAGATGCCGGCTAGCTGTGACTTAATCCTCAAGATCCCACTAGTGCAGTGGAAGGGATTGCCCAGTTGCCCAGCATGCTCCCTGAACCTGTCCCTCTTCCTAGTCATTTTGACCTTAACCAAACGACACACACACACCGTACAATTACTCAAATTGCAAGCCAGCTCCCAAATTTAATTGAAAGTTGGTTACTAGAATTTTCTGGGTGACCTTACCTTTCTCCGCGGATTTCAGCTCAATTGCTACTCTCTGGTATATGTTTTGGAAGCGACTCATCTGGGCAATCCTGGCCTTCCTCCATGGACATTTCTGACATGCCGATTTTCTGAATGTCTGTGAGTGGCGTCAAAGCCATAGGGTGAGACAGACTCTTAGTTTTTTCCTTTTGACAGGTAATTGCTGTAGAAGCCTTGGCACGGATAGGCTGAGGGATAATGGTACAAGGGGGAACATTGCCAGCCGAGATGCCAGCTAGGTGTGACTTAATCTTCAAGATCCCACCGGCGAAATCGGATTTGCAGAATTTGCAGCGGAAGCAATTGCCCAGTTGCTCAGCATACTCCAAGAACCCGTCCCTCTTCCTAGTCATTTTGCCCCTAAGCAAACGATGCACACACCGTACAGTTACTCAAATTGCAAGCTAGCTCCCAAATTTAATTGAAAGTTGGTTAGTAGAAATTTCTTGGTGACCTTACCCTTCTCCACGGATTTCAGCCCGATTGCTACTCTCCGGTACATGTTTTGGAAGCGACTCATCTAGGCAATGCTGGCCTTTCTCCGTGGATGTTTCTGACCTGTCGATTTTCTGAATGTCTGCAAGTGGCGTCGAAGCCGTAGGGTGAGACAGACTCTTAGTTTTTTCCTTTTGACAGGTAATTGCTGCAAAAGCCTTGGCACAGATAGGCTAAGGAACAACGGTACAAGGGGGAATGTCGCCAGCCGAGATGCCGGCTAGGTGTGACTTAATCTTCAAGATCCCACCGGCGAAATCGGATTTGCAGAATTTGCAGCGGAAGTGATTGCCCAGTTGCTCAGCATACTCCCAGAACCCGTCCCTCTTCCTAGTCATTTTGCCCCTAAGCAAACGATACACACACCGTACAGTTACTCAAATTGCAAGCCAGCTCCCAAATTTAATTGAAAGTTGGTTACTAGAAATTTCTTGGTGACCTTACCCTTCTCCGCGGATTTCAGCTCGATTGCTACTCTTTGGTACATGTTTTGGAAGCGACTCATCTAGGCAATGCTGGCCTTTCTCCGTGGACGTTTCTGACATGTCGATTTTCTGAATGTCTGTGAGTGGCATCAAAGCCGTAGGGTGAGACAGACTCTTAGTTTTTTCCTTTTGACAGGTAATTGCTGCAGAAGCCTCGGCACGGATAGGATGAGGAACAACGGTACAAGGGGGAACGTCGCCAGCAGAAATGCCAGCTAGGTGTGACTTCATCTTCAAGATCCCACCGGCGAAATCGAATTTACAGAATTTGCAGCGGAAGCAATTGCCCAGTTGCTCAGCATACTCCAAGAACCCATCCCTCTTCCTAGTCATTTTGCCCCTGACCAAACGACGCACACACCATACAATTGCTCAAATTGCAAGCCAATTCCCAAATTTAATTTAAAGTTGGTAACTAGAAATATCTGGGTGACCTTACCCTTCTCCGCGGATTTCAGCCCGATTGTTACTCTCCGGTACATGTTTTGGAAGCGACTCATCTAGGCAATGCTGGCCTTTCTCCGTGGATGTTTCTGACCTATCGATTTTCTGAATGTCTGCAAGTGGCGTCGAAGCCGTAGGGTGAGACAGACTCTTAGTTTTTTTCCTTTTGACAGGTAATTGCTGCAAAAGCCTTGGCAAGGATAGGCTGAGGAACAACGGTACAAGGGGGAACGTCGCCAGCTGAGATGTCGGCTAGGTGTGACTTAATCTTCAAGATCCCACCGGCGAAATCGGATTTGTAGAATTTGTAGCGGAAGCGATTGCCTAGTTGCTCAGCATACTCCCAAAACTTGTCCCTCTTCCTAGTCATGTTGCCCCTAACCAAACGACGCACACACCATACAATTACTCAAATTGCAAGCCAACTCCCAAATTTAATTGAAAGTTTCTAAAGTCTGAGTTCAGCTACAAACTGTTTACAATAATATAATGTACGAATCCTTAAATCTTTTTACAATACCCTCGATGACCGAACATCCGAACTTAGGTTTGCACAATCTAATATGAAAATGACAGTAGAATGACGTTGGGCGGAAATGGAAATGAATCTACAGATGCGTGAGAATAGGAACTTAGCATTTGATGCGCTATGGCTGAAGACTGAAGACGTACGAGCAATCGAGAGAGAAAAAGTTAAACTCGCTTATGCATGCATAGCCATGGAAGCGAGCAAGCAACAGAGAGGGATCATTACCTCCACGAATCCAAACCAGGCAGAATCTCGTGCTGCCTCGGAATCCCTGAAGACTGAAGACGTACGAACAATTGAGAGAGAAAGAGTTAAACTCGTTTAGGCATGCATAGACATGGAAGCGAGCAAGCCACAGAGAGGGATCGTTACCTCCATGAATCCAAAGCAGAAGATGTATCCTCCGGTGAAATTTCTCGCACTGCGCAATGAGCGAGTTTCAATGGTTTGTGTATATAGACATGGAAGCAAGCAAGCGAAAGAGAGGGATCGTTACCTCGACGAATCCAAAGCAGAAGGAGAGTCCGCTAACGCTATGCGTGAAGAGGTCCGAGCGATGGAGCGAGCAAGAGCGCGAGAGGGAGAGGGAGAGGGAGAGGGAGAGGACGTTCTGGATCCGTTGGTCCTGATAATGTTGAGGGAACGGTCCATCTTCTCGACGGGCATGTTTGTGCAGGCGAGATGCGACATGGTCTCGACGCAGATCATGGGAGAGGGAGAGGGAGGCGATATCGAAGGGGAGATGGGGAGAGGGAGAGAGCGACACAAATCATGTTCTGCATCCGCTTCCTGTTGTCGAGGTTCAGATCGAGAGAGAGAGAGAGAGGGAGAGGGAGAGGGAGGCGATGTCGACGGGGAGAGGGGTAGAGGGAGAGAGCGACGCAGATCATGTTCTACATCTGATTCCCGATGTCGAGGTTCAGATCGGGAGAGGGAGAGGGAGTCGATGTCGAGGGGGAGAGGGGGAGAGAAAGAGAGGGACGCAGATCATGTGACATCCTGAAATTCAAGTCCTCTGAAGGATGGATGAATGTGAATTTCGTCAATGCATTGTTGGTTGATCTCACTCGGAATTGATCACTCCTGAGATACTGACCTTGAGGGGAAGGGCTAATGAGGACAGAACTCGTACGGCTAAAGGACTCGACCTGGGAAAACGACTTGACCGTGAGACTTGCGTGAGGATGATCCTGTAGATAGGCAGGCCGATTCTAAGGACGACTAGAAGTCGATTCGCGGACAGGAAAAAAATGGAACGACGGGTGATTCCGTTTACTATTATCGAATCTGCGAACGACCCTATGTCGATCCTTAGTGATCGTGTACTTTGAAATAAGAATCTATCCTCCGTAATTTCATGCAGTCAAGGACGTCCATGCGTCGAGATGTCTTGAACGTGGTTTGGCACGAGTCAGTTACGCGTGAATCCTCTGAGCCGCCTGTTAGTCTGAGTTATAACCAAAATGGCATTATGGCGAAATTGACATGGCAAGAGAACTTAGAAATTGGTATGGTTGAATAGATGGTATGAATTGATAGATGGTGTCAATCGTATGGTATCAATTGGATTGATTGAATTGATGGACCCGTGTGATTGATTGATACGTGATGAGTGACGCACTATTGTGCAAGAACGCATGAGAATCATTGCATTGTTGATTCCGGTCATGCATGAGTTAAGCATATTGTTTATGGCACACACGCATGAATCGATAATGTGCAGAGTGTGGCAATGGCTAGGTGAGATCGCTTGTGATGCGACTCGTATGTGATTGATGAAATGTATCGTCTAATGGCCATGTGCATTGCGTGTATCGTGCTGAATTATAACGTGCGGGTATGGCATACCAGGTAAGGTTGTATGCGAATCGACTGACTGGTTGTTGCTTGTGGTGGGGTTGTTCGGATAGATACCCCGAGTTGAGTTGGTGTACTAACCGGGGCTTAGGGGTGGAACTCGCCGAGATTTATATCTCACTGGTTATTGAATAACCATTTTCAGGTCCCTAGTGTGAAGAGCCAGGGAGCTTGAAGCGGAAGTGTCGGGAGCATAGGTGGCTCGGTAGTTCTTTATGACATAGACCTTCGTATAAGCTTGAAGTGTTTATAAAAGTGTATTTGATTTGAAATTGTTGTCCTGTTTTTCTATCCCATGTTTGTTGAGGTCGGGGATTAGTAATTCGCTTTCCGCATGTGCAATAAAAATAAAGGGTCGACGACGAGTCCTGGGAACGTCGCAAAATTCTATCGACCACCGAGGGATGTGTACGTGCTCGAGGTTCGGGGCGTGACAGATCATGTTCTGCATCCGGTTCCCGATGTCGAGGTTCAGATCGGAAGAGGGAGAGGGAGGCGATGTCGAGAGGAGGGAGAGGAGGGAGAGGGAGGAGATGTTATGTCGAGAGGGAGAGAAGGCAGAGGGAGGCGATGTTGAGAGGGGAGAGCGACGCAGAGAGGGAGAGGAGGGAGAGGGAGGCGATGTCGAGATGGGAGAGGGAGAGCGACGTCGAGGTCGGGGGAGTGGGAGGGAGGGAAAGGGAGAGGGAGGAAGAAAAAAGAAAAGAGAAGGAAATAAAAAAAATAAAAAAAGAAGGGAAGAAGTAAAAAGAATAGTGGACTAGCAGTGTCCGAGAGAGAGAGAGAGAGAGAGAGAGAGAGAGAGAGAGAGCGCAAGCGAGCATAGGTAGCAGAAGAAAGGGAAAAGAAGAGAGAGAGAATAGAAGAAGAGAGAGGAGGAAGATAAAATTTTACCGTGCTCGATCCGTACGCTAACTCAACTGTGTAAGGCAATGCTTCGTTCGTTCAATCAAAGTAGTTTCGGATTTAGGGCTTCAAATTCAGAATTATTGAATACTCGTGTGGTAAAATCCAATTTTTGAGTCGTTGAACTGCGTATTTTTATAAATATGATATTTTAGCGTGTCATGACATATAGGATTTTATGGATCTCGATTTCGGCTTACAATTTGCTCGGAACAAAATTTCAAAATTCATCGTGTTTGCTGGTCAGGTTCCAAATAGTAACTTTCGGGCCTACATTTCAGCTATTTTCCATCAATTTTTGGGGCGACTGAGTTGGGGTTGTTACAGTACATTGAAATGGCTTTCTACGGATTGTACGTTTGTTTGAAATGGACAAATGTGGATGAAATTATGACCTGAACAAGTTTAGAGTGCAGGCTGCACATATGGGACAACAATAAATTTTCGCTTTGGGCAAGCGTTGGTTGGTGTGTAGATGTCATTTTATCGATGGATAGACATAGTGTAGTCAAGTCATTCATAACAATATCGTTTTATTCGGTCTTTTCATATTGTTTTTTGTTATTTGTTAGGAGTTCAAATACGTGGGCTTGAGTAATTATAATGGGTCGGTATTGGCTTTCCCAAGTAAATGATACTATTTCTTTTATGAGTTACGAGTTTGTAAACTCATGTCTTAAAAGCTATGGAGATTTGATGTATCACAAGTTATTGAAAGTATATTTTGTTGCATAAACTTTGGTTTGAGCATTTACTACGACTTGGTATTTGTGAATGGTTTGCCAAATGTTTTTGAAAAGTTATTATGAAAGGTTATATGTATATATTTGTTGATTTGTGAACTTGGTTTATAAAATGTGTTGTGAAAAGACATGTGAAATTTATTATGGTTTAAGAAACGAGTTTTGAAATGATTTGAGAAATGCTTTACGAAAAGTATTTCTGGTAAATGAGTCGGGTTGTAGAAAAATATATTTTTTGAATTGTAAAATCTATATTTTGGTTTGGCTTTGTGAATTGTGGAGATTGTTATGGATTGATATTGATACTTAATATCATTGTGAACGTAGTGAGGGGCTTGTGGGTATGTGAATTTTAGTCTATGATATCCTTGTGGGTCAAGCCACAGGTTCATAATAAGTGGAGACCTAACTAAGAGGGGAATCTTAGCCGCTTTGTCATAGGTGTTATGCGTAACCATGGTTAGATACTTGAGCACCAAGATCTCTGAAACTCAACTTCCACTAATGAATCCATATTATGCTTTTGCAAAACCTGCCTCATTGTTTTCTCTCATCCAATGTATTCGACAACTTATTCGCCAAACTCCCAAGGAAGTAAAGGAGTACGTATTTTCTAAGTTCAATCAATATCCCATTCCAACCATTGAAAATGAGTATTTTGTTACTCTTCAAATTCCGCTGGAATTTCCCAAACAGTGGACCCAGCAAGGATACTCCCATCTTCATTATTGAGCTGTTCGACTTGCTCTCACTTTCCATGGCCGTAAAGGCCTACCAGTCGTGGCTAGAATGGCCCTATTGGATACTCGGTTCCTAGAATACCAGCATGCTTGTATTGATACAATCCAAACCACTTTGAATACTGGAACAGTCTTTGTAACCTTATATCTAAACTTTAATATTACTCTTTCAAACCCCCAGCTACTTTCCTTTTTAAAAGTCCATATTCAACTCACTAGAGCTCTTTAGATTGCTTACTCTATTGCAACAGCACTACATTACCAAATGGTCTATCGAGTGCAAAACCATGCTCTTGATCTGAACTTCCAGAATGGGAATGAAGATGCTCCGTTAATCTTTATGCATAATGATCAGGCATCCTGTATTCATGTTCCAAGACATATCCCAAAGGAGAAATTGGCTAAGTTCATTCCAGAGACTTGAATTACCAACTACGAAAGTTACATCAGAACAACAAACCTCTCCAATTCTCGGACTTTGAATTCGTTAGAAAGAAAGATGGCACTGTTGCCATCAAATTTGGCAAGGAAAAGGACCTGGTATTTTTCTGTTTAGATACCATAAAATCGAATTTTGCAATAACAATCCATAACGGCCACCAAGCACTCAATTGCACATATAAGCAATTAATTTCACATATAAATTCAACCATGAGAACAAGCGTAAAATTCTGAAAAACGGCTAATCTATCATAATTTACGCTAGTTACGATTAATTAAATAAATTGCGATTAATTAAATTAATCCAGTTTAATTAACTTAACCATGGTTAACTAATCTAACCTAACTAAACTAACTAACCTAACCAACTAGCTAACCTAAGCAAACTAACATAACTAAACTAGTTCATCTAACTAAACTAATTAGCACTAATCCACTTAGCACTAATCTAACCCCTAAGTGCAATTAATTACCTAATAAAGGATTATGGAGTTAACTTACCGGATTAGGACAACGGCGGGTTCATGACAACGGCGGCGCGACGGCGGTGACAACCCAAGACTACCGTTTCTCCAACGAAGGCTGGACCGAGGCTAAAATTAGCCCAGCAAGTCTCAACCAAAGGCTAAAATTCGGTTCTGTTTGAGGGGGCTGAGGTGTGGCTAGGCTGGTCGGGTGGTGTTGGGTGGCTGGAACGGGTTGGTGGCAGCGACGGGCTGAGCTAGAATGGACAGTTAGGAGTTGCTCGGTGACTAGGCGGACGGGCAAGGGCGGCGACTGGAACTAACGGACTGAGCTAGTCGGTGTTGTGGTCGCTCGATGGCGTTGGGTGGATGAAGATGTTGTTGCGATGGAGGTTGGTGATGGTCAGGCGGTGAAAATGGAAAATGGAGGCTACGGTAGTAAGATGGAGGAAGGGGCAGAACCAGAGGGGAAAGGGAAAGGAAGAACACATGAGGAAGAAGGAAAAATGGAGGAGAAGGCTGCCCAACTGAGGGGTTCACGTATGGTGTTTGGGGGGCGGCGGCGGCGGAATGGAGAGGAAAGAGGGAAACCATGAAGTCAAGGCTACAGCCACTAAGAATTCAAGAGAAATATCTAAATACTCAAAATTTAAGCTCCAAAAGTCTTCAGCCCAAATTGTTAATGGACCACCCAATTGCCATTTTTCCTTCAATTCTTCACAAATTAAACCCTTTTGGTAGCCAAAAATTCCATTAAAGCAGCCCATCCGAATTTCCTTAATTTCTTTTTGTCAGAAATTGATTTTTCCGCAAATTTCTGGACTTGACAAAATTTCTCTGAAAGATGAGACGACGTCTTAAAAATGAATCATGACACGCTCGAGCGTCGATTCCCGAAACTGAATTTAATTTCGTGGTTAAAATCGACCGAACGCGACTATCGGGTAGCTTTTAGGGGTTTTAGCGCATTTGACCCATAGTCAATAATTTTCAATCCACGTTTGTGCATCTCCGACTTGTAAACGACTCTCGGTTGTCGTAAAAATCACAAGGTTTCAATTACGTGCACCGAGTATAATTTCAATATAAAATTGGATTAATGTCGTTCGACGCGAATTTCACAAACATGCGGAATCACCCGCAATTCAATTACGTCATTCCATCGAATCGACCTATATCCGATCACTAATCGATTCTAACGGTGTCGTATTGACCCTTGCCGATTATTATGGTCGAACGATCGATTTCCGATCAAATTCTCTAGTTTGTCGTATTTATATCCCTTAACGGCTTCACTTAATAGATTAGTCAACTCGTGAGGGGCCCGCTCAGAGTAAAATGACCATAGGCGTGTCGATGAAACAACCATTTCATATAGTCAAGATGGGGTCAAATTTCAAGATGTCACAACTAGTCACTTTACAAATCGATTGGACTGAGAGATTTTCAACTTATCTTAAATCAGTGCCCAAGCCCAGTCAGTACGGAAATGAATGAGAATGTGATGGCCACCATCTCATTAGAGGAATGAAAGAAGCTATATCCAGTTAGGCTCCCTAAAAGCTCTAGGCTCAAACGGACTAAACGGACAATTTTATCAGCATTTTGAGGAAGATGTGAAAATGGATGTGATGTAATTGATTCAGAACTTCTTTGAGTCAAGTAATCTTGACCCCCTCCTCAACAAGACACATATCTCCCTTATTCCTAAAGTTAAAAATCCAGAGAGCATAAGCCAATTTAGACCAATTAGTCTAATGTAACTTCAATTACAAAATCACATCAAAGGTGCTGGCCAATCGATAGAAACCCTGACTTCTTGAGAGTATCGCTACCGAACAAAGTGCCTTTGTCAAAGGTCAACAAATCCAAGACAAATCCTAATTGTTCAGGAAGTATTGCACCAATTGAGGACAAAAAAGAGAAAGAAGAAGTTTCAGACCATTCTAAAACTAGACATGCAGAAGGTCATATGATAGGGTGGAGTAGGAGTTCCTTAGAATGAGCATGCTAAAGATGGGATTTTGTGATCAATGGGTTGATTTAATCATGTAATGTGTCTCGACTGTCTCCTTTAGTGTGAAAGTAAATGGAGAGCCAACACTATTTCCCGCCTACACAAGAGATTGGATAAGGAGATCCATTATCCCCTTACCTATTCATTTTGATGGCCAACGTTCTTTCTTGGATGATGCACAAAGCTATTGAGGATGGAAGTATCGAAGGAATAATGCTAAATAGGTATTGTCCTGCCTTATCCCACTTATTGTTTGCTGAAGATGCTATATTTTTTTTATGGATGGCACGATCAGCGAATGCCAAAACTTGGCAGCTATTTTGAGCCAATATTGCTATGCAATGGGCCAAGCTATCGGGTGTGTTCTTTAGCAATGGCTATCCACCAAACCTAAAGAGGAATATAACACAAGAATTGCGAGTGCCAGTTATTGAAAAAACAGGGAAATACGGTGGAATACCATCCGAATGGGGTCAAACAAAGAAAGAGACGTTTGCATGGATTTTGGCAAGAGTGAACATGAAGCTTGAGTGATAGAATTTTTTTTTTTGTCAAAACCCAGAAAATAAATCTTGATAAAAACCGTCACGCAAGCTCTACCCCAATACGCAATGTCCATCATGCAAGAGTGAACATAGAATTGTGGCATTTTGGTGGAAATGAAATGAGTCCAAAAAAGGCATGCACTAGAAGAGGTGGGAGATATTAAAGTCACAGAGGGGATCTTGGCTTCAAGGATTTGATGAGTTTTAACAAAATCATGTTAAGAAAGCAGGCTTGACGACCATCTCAATCGCCCTCAGCCTTATAAGCAAGAATTTTAAAGGAGTCTACTACCCAAACGAGGACTTGTGGAAGGGAAAAAGAGGGCAGCGACCATCTTGAGGCTGGCAGAGCATTCTAATGGGATGGGAAGCCATAGATCTGGAAGTATAATGGGTGGTGGGAGTTGGGAAATCATTTAAGACCCGTCAAGACAAATGGCTATTAATGGGCTTTTTAGGAGACCTTGCAAACAAGGATGATCCCATAACTGTGGCTGAATTAATCAACAAAGAAATGAGAGAATGGAATGAGCCCAAGCTCCATAACCTTTTCAAAAAGAGACTTGTGAACGAAATCTTGTCCATCCCCATTGGCATACACCCATAAGAGGGTAAATTGATTTGAATCGTAAACAAGATGGGGAACTATATAGTGAAAAGTGGCTATAATAGCATTTGCTCCAAGGCCATAAAACAAGATTTCAACAATGCAACGACTTCCTATAGATCTTATGTCAAGATGCTATACTGATAAAGGAAAATCTGTACAAGCGGAGAATATTACCCAAACCTTTATGCCCTCTATGCTCAAAACATCCAGAGACCGTCGAACATATTCTCTTCTTCTGCAAATGGACCCAAAAAAATTGGTCCGACCCACGCCTCAATGCAGAGCCATAGTAGTGCCATGCACGCAAGCTTTTAGCGCCAATAACGCAGTAGATGAAAGCGCTTATTTGCTCATTTGCCATTTGAAGATATTATGCTTTGAAACGTCACAGGAACTATCGGAAAACTTGGTGAACTTGTAATTAATTTGTACCGCAACCTATCGCTTGGCGCCCCACCTTGCATATAAGCCAGGTATCAAGCTCGAAATGCGCGATATCCTAAATGCAATTATGTCGAAACAGATAGTGACGGGCAAATAAAATGACAAGAAGAGAGAGCATTGGTGTTTGGACCTTTTGCTAATGCTTTAATACCTTGCGAGATGATTCAATTTTTAAGAATCAATGGTTTGAGGATGGCTAATCATTTAACCGATGTACAAGAAGAAGTCTAGGTCTAGATGGAACAGCGCACATATTAGGAATGCGTGAAATTACAAAAGATGCACCCTTCATCCGAGCGTTTAACAAATTTTCTCTCGCCCTGAGTCTTGCCTCTAAGGAACCCAAGTTGACCTCCTTTTAGTGCAGATGGTAGCTTCAGTGCTTCACAAACAGCTATGGCTTCTTCCACAGCATCCATATCCCCCTGCACGAGAATCCTCGACATCTATTGCTCCGCTCCATCATAGATGAGTTTGACAATGAGCTGCCTCAGATTATAAGCTGCCTCAGGCGTTCGGCGGTCCTCATCCATGTCGCGTTTCTTCAACTTCATGTTACAGAACCAACCCAGTGATCTTGTGAGCCACCTTCGTTATGCAGCCAACGAAAGAAGCTTCATGCCTGGCCTAGCGTAAGCAAGGCAGAGAGAGAAAAGGAAAAAAAAAAAAAAAGAAAAAAAACAAAAAGCCCACCCCTTGGTTAGAAATTCCTCTTATCTTTTTTCCCCCTGAGCGTGGCACAACTCTTAGCAATTCTGCATCCATCGATCCATAGTCCGAATGGCTTCTTCATCGAATCTCATCCCCCAGTTCTTCAAATCAGACGCCACTCAAGCGATCCATTCTCACCTGAGGAATATTATAAAGGGCATCCAACATCGAAGCCAATTTTGGCTCCACCCCTTCGCGCATTCCCCTGCGTGATCTGATCAAGAGCACGACCATGCGGCCGGGACCCAGAAATCCATTCTTCTTGTTTTTCCATCTCCAGTCCCAATTTTACCCAGCACCGTCTATGGTTCTCGCTCGCCGCCAAGGATTTTCTAAACACCCCAACAGGAATCGATTCCCTCCCTCTTCCACTTCGTGTCACTTCGAAGCCCGAGATGACAGATGGGTTATCAAATTATCAGTCTACTCTCGATTAGCTAGTGATAGTTGTTCCAGGACTTACCAAAAACTACTTACTGTTCCCGTCGAATATCTTTTTTTTTTTTTTTTTTTTTCAGAATATAGAATCGACGGTTTGTTCCTTCCTTCCTTGACCTCGAAATCGGTATTGCAAATTTAGGAGGACAGAAAAACGACGACTATAAATGCGTATGTGAATATTTCCTAATTCGATACTTTGATATTATTTCCTAAGTTAACTCAACTTAGGCTATCACTCCAGATTATATATATATATATATATATATGTATATTTCATGATTTTTTCGTGTTAATTCTCTCAATCACTCTTTTTTCTCAATCTTTACGATATGTTTTCTGTTCACACGATTCTCTTCCACGAGGAGAAGATCACAACATGGGTCACTGACGAGCCCGACGTCATTAGCCGCTGTATTCGCAAGATCGAGTGCTTCCACTGTCGTAGGCTAAGTCAGCTGATTGTCGGTCTCCATACCGAGTGGTCCCCTAGCTCCGAGCCCAATAACGATGCTCACCCAGTTGTCATCCTCCAGCTCTGTGTCGGCCGTAAGTGCCTCATCTTTCAGTCCCTGCATGCAACATACATTCCCACATTACTGTTCGTGTTCCTCGCCAATGTGAAGTACACTTTTGTTGGATTCGGCGTGGACGAAGTCGCGAGAAAGCTCACCAAAAATTATGGACTCAATGTATCGTGCACCATCGATATCCGTGCACTTGCAGCAAATAGATTGGTGAACTACTTGTGGCAATACATGGATCTCAATATCTGTCCAGGAAGATCCTCGATAGAGAGCTCGAAAAGCCCAAGGAGATTACAATGAACAAGTGGGACAACAGGATGCTCACGGATTGTCAAATTGAGTATGCTTGCTTGGAATCATTCGTTTTTTTCGAATTTGGGAGAGTATTGGAGGCATGGTCAGTGGGTAGAGTTTTTGATGGTTGGTGTGTTAGGATTGATGAGAGGTTCGTATTCAAGGAAGATAATAATCCTTGATTTTCTTGAATCTTGGTCGAAAAATTCGAAGAATGTACTTACGGAAATTTTGCAACTTATTTCAATTGTTCACGATTCATCTTTTCATCCAAATATTGTTTGACTGTGTTGTTTCCAAATATATTTATGGTATTGATTCTCTTTTCTTTTATGAAAAAAGAGGTTAATTTCATTATTGGTAATCAGGGATACGTTACAATTTCCGTTCTACATGCCACAAGAACTCGAGAAATACTTCAGATCATATTACGGTCAAGTTCTCCAAACAAAAAAAGCAATGAAAACTAATTATTGATATCATATTTCTTTTTCACTTTTCAAACAGTAGGTTGTTAATCAAACGGTCGAAATGGGAAAACTAGATTCGACTTTTAGGGAGATATAGTTGTACATCTTATGTCTGCTTTACCCCGAGGTCATGCCATATGTCTTTTCATGATGATTAGAAAACGTTCTTCAGCGTTATCTTTCACGGATGGATTTTTATCCGAGATTTTTTATAATCAAGAGCATTATCATATCGGTTAGGAATTATCCAACACAAGCGATAAGCTCCAGATGATTCCAAGTGGCACAAGAAACAGAAAGGGCAGGAGTAAGTACAAAATTCTAGATTGAAGAAATTGAATTCTATCGTTCATACGACAACGTAAGCAATTCTGTCTTTTATAACAGAGCTGGTTTTGGCGGTCAGTCTACTTTTAACATGAAGCAACCAAGCGCAGAGCTACTAGACAACGACAGATTCAGTTCTGTCTATGCTATGACGGCACAAGAGGCTGAGGAGTTCATGGGAATTTTGATATTACAAGAAACACGAGCAGGTGTGGGATGCAACGTGTTTAACCATCCAAATATCTTCCCAAAAAGAATCTCTATTGGTTCACTCTTCCCTCTTCCCAAATACAAAAAGGACCTTATCATAACTAAATACATAACTGAATTTCGACCCCCAAAAAAAAAAAAAAAAACATAACTAGCTGAAATGAGGAAAAAAAAAAAGAAAAGAAAAAGAGTCATATGGTGATAAGCAAGCAACATCAGTGAGGAGTATTATAATACCCGGTTGGCGGTCGCATCCCATTGACTGGTGGCATGCTTTGAGTCTTCTGTCAAAGCAAGGAGGAGCTGTTTTCGAGTTTCCTACCAACTTGCCAGTCTCTTGACCTTTGCCTGTAAAAACAGGATAAAACCTGAGCCACGCCCACGTACCATGACTACAAATTAGGTGAGCGGCATTGTTGACACCTAAATTTTGGCGATATTTTATTGTATAGAAAATTAGGGGTTAATTTTATTAATTGCATAGCATATAGATTTAGTTTGCATTTTATTGGACCGGTAGCGAGATGAGTTCAAATTAGATGGATCAAGCCCATGAAACGAGCAAGTCGGCCCAAGCCCATATTTTTAATAATCGAAAATTATCTCGTGAAAAATGGGAATTTGAAATTTTGAGATGCAATTGGATTTTTAGTATATCTTTGGATAAGGCAGATGTGTGAAAAGATATTGCAATATATTTTTGCAAGATTTGGATTTAAGGAAAAAATTTATCGTAATATTGAGCCCTTATCAATATGTGACAAAATTGGTGAAAAAATATTATAGATATGGATTCGAAGAAGAAATTGAGATCCTAATTTTTCACCTATAAAAGAGGATGTGCGTATGTTTTTTTTTCGTGGGGGGCCACACATATTGAACATACGGCCACAATTGAGAGAGAGAGAAGCGACTACGTCAATTCAGATTTTTTACAATATTTCTCTCTTCCCCTCATCACATTCAAGCCTCTGCCCCCTCTTTCTTCAAGCAAATCACATACTCCACTATATTATTTTTACAATTCCTCTTGATCATGGATGGTCACATGGGTTATCCCATGATCTGACCATCATTACTTGACGGCCACAATTTCATGAAGAGGAGATACGGCTACAAGACAAAAAGGGAAAAAACAAAGAGAGGGCGAAAAAGCAAAACTTTGTTCTCGATTGCTCACTGGTGGTGTTCTTTCACTTTGCCGATCCAACAGAGTTCGTCAACAATCGTCTATCGTCGAGGAGTCCGGGTGTTCGATAATTGCAGCACCCTTGTGAGCCGTTCGTCGCTGTTGCCACCAACCACATCGCCGTGAAGCATCGCCGCCATGCACATGACGCTTGCTGCCGTTTGCTGTCGAGAAACCGATCGCAATCCCAGTCCGATTGCACTTGGTCCCAATTTGGAAAAGTTATCTGCACGATATCAAGAGCTAGGTAAGATTCTTGATTGATTCGAGTTTTTTCATATTTTATTACTTGATCCATGGGATCGTGATTTATTTTGAATATTTGTTCGTTATTGCCATATCCAAAAATATTTTGAATTCTCATAAATTCGGAGATTAATCCCTAATTTCACAACGTGCATACGATTGACAGTCCGATTTTCGCGCCGGAAATCCGACTCGCAATCGCACGGAAAAATCGCCAATCCGATCTCATGCCCGAGATTCGATTCGTGATTTTGTTTAAGTTTGGCCAACCCGATCTCATGCGCGAGATATGGTTCGCCAATTTTTGGATATCAATCTTATCTTATTTAATTTGCTGTGTGATTTTGTTTTCGTAAAAGGAAAAAAATCCAAAAAAAGAAATTGAATTAGGATTAGGTTTGTTTTAGAATATTCCTAGTCTTAGGATTATCTTGCATATTTAGAATTGCAATCTTATTTCGAATTTTTAAATAAAAAACAAAAAAGAAAGCATATTCATTTAGAATGTTAGTTTTTTTATTATTTGATTTGCATGTTAAATTTTAATTTCGAAATTAATAAAAAACAAAAAAAACATCATGCATAATTCATGTAGAATTAAGGCATTCTTTGCATGTCATTGCATTTTAGAGTAAGATTGCACGTAATTTAATTCTAGATAATAGTTTTTAATTCATTATAAGTTTAGATAAAAAAATCTTAAGTAGATTGCATTTTAGTTAGGGATTTCTAAGTTAGGATAACATGCTAGTTTAAATTAGGATTTGGCATAACTTCATTCCTAATTCGAATTAGATGACATTTTAATTTAGGTAGATAATTTCCACATTTTTATAATTTCGAATTTAAAAGGAAATACCAAAAAATGCCTTAGAATAAATTGGTTTCTTTTTTTAGATAGACCGCATCTAGGATTAGAGATTGCTAAGTTAAGACAACATCTTAGTTTAAATTAGGGTTTAGCATAACCTAATCCTTAATATAAATTAGATAGAATCTTAATCTAGCTAGGTAACTTTCACATTTACCTAATTTCGAATTTCATAAAAAATCCAAAAAATGTCTTAGGATAAATTACTTCCATTTTTTTAGGATAAATTGCATTTTTTAGGAAAAAGAAAAAAGAAAAAATGTCATGAACATGTCATTTAGGATTAGATTAAATGAAATGCATGTCATTTTAGTGATTGTTATTAGGTTCATTTAATTAGAAATTGCACGTCATTAGAATTAGGTCATTTTGATTAATTTAGATTGCATATTTAATTATTGCATGTTCATTAAAAAAAATCATTAGTTTTTTTAATCATTCATATAGTTTAGGACATTTTGTCATGCCATATCATTTCATATTAGATTAGAAACGTTGCATTGCATATGGACTATATCCTCGTTAAAAAGTGAAAGCAAAAATTGAGTAATTGCTTATTAATTAGAAATCATATCTAGGATTGCTTATGTGAATTATGATTTAACATTGTAAATGCTTTCGTTGCTTTGAGGTAAGTTTTGCAATTTATTTATTGCTTTACTTGGGTGTTAAATTGATGGTTTGCGCACCCATATGATCACCTCACATGTTAGAAAAGTGAATTAAAATTAATTCAAGCTGTTTGCCAAACATTTTTTTCAAAAGATAAAAGAAAAGGTACCGAAAGGGCGTTAGAGAAATCTAACGTAATCAAGTCCCCGAACTCACAAATCTCTGGTTCGTAGGAGTAAAGTAAAACTCTCGTTACTTTACTTGGGTTTCTAATCGACCCACCAAAAATAGATTAGTGGCGACTCCTAATTAAAAAATCATTTGCATGTTAATAACTCGAACCTAAGTCGTGAATTGGTATGGGCTTGGGAGAGCCCGAGTTAGGTCCAGGCTTAATAATCCATTAGCCAAATCCTAGGTGGTTCACACCCGAAAAATTGGTCGCAACAGGCACCATGATACAAATATATCCTTTTCCACAATGCAGGGTTGCTGCTCACCTTAGCTACGTTGTCCTTGGCAAGAACAATAAAGTTTTTGAGCCCTTTCCAATAGAAGACACCATCGTTAAATATAACCTATAATGCGAAGAGAACTTTCATGAGTAGCACCCTCGGTGCGAGTTTCCATTTTGCAAGTCATTCCCCACGTGCTGATATGCATTGCCAGCCAGTAGACAGCTGTCGGAGGAGCCTAACTTGGCCAATTGGACGCTCAGTGTTAAGAAGGGGGAAAAATAGAGCAGCGTGCTTTAGGTTTGCTGCTGAGATTCATAAGAGCGCTCATCTGAGAGAGGCAAGGTGAAGTCGCTTTCCGGTAAACGCCTTCCAAAAGACTAAGTGAATTCGATTCCCAAGTGAGCAATCAAATAACTAGAACTATCAAAGAAGCACAAAGATAGTAATTGATTCACGATGCTTCTTAAAGATACAGAGAATGGATCGCTAAGATTTCGACTAATATTTACTAAATATATGTTTTATAGCTAGACAATTTTTACGGATGAAGAAAGACTCAGCTAAACACATACTAAGAATTAAGGATTTAAATTTTGCATTTTGATTTGATTACAAGAAAATCCATTCTATTTATGACAGCAGAAAATCACAATCAGATTAAGATAAAATTATTCATATCTACATTGTCATGTTTTAAATAAAATAAAACCGTTGGTGCGGCGATGGAATGACAAATGGGACTTTGCAATGTTGTTGACACCTAAATTTTGGCTATTATTTTAAATTAAATTGCATAAGAAAATTAGGGACCGATTTGGCCCTAACAAAAATAATTTTTGCATAAATTAGGGCTTGGTTTTTATTTGCGTCCATTAATCTTTATTCTCTTTTTTTTTTTTTTACTTACTTTTCACTTATTTTCGAATAATTTCGCCAAAAAAAAGGGCCTTGTGGGGCTGGGCGTGAAAGCCCAGCCCCTTTCTTTTGTTCTTCCCACGTGGGCCCCCAGGGCCCAGCCCTTCCCCTCCGACCCGGCCCCTTTACCCCTTGTCTTCTTCCTTGGTTAGATATGCAACATGCGCATATTGGGCCCTCGAGCCGTGTCGCTGTCCTCCGACACCGCTAGCATCAACGTTGTCTGCGTCGCCGCCCGACTCCACCTGCCTCAGCGTCGCCCCCGACGCTATCCCCTACGACCAGCCACGACCTCGCTGTGCTGGGCCGCTCACGCTCCCCACACCGCCACCGTTCCGTCCCCCAACATCGTCGTCCTTGTCGCTATGACCAAGCTCCAGATCAACCACCGCCATTCGTCGCCACCGTCTCCATCGGACGTCGCAGAAGAGGGACAAAGGGGGGCAAATAGGGTTGCGGCCGTGAACCGAGTCAAGAGCTAGGTCGAGCACAAGACTTCAAATCGGGCTGGACGAGCATGGGCCGATTGATTTTATTTTAAATGATGGTCTGGGGCTTTAATTTTAGGAAAAAGGAGACCGGGCGGGCTGCACATCGTGCCCGGCCAAGTTAGGATTCCACTAACCCGAGTCGTGTGACCCAAGCTTGTCCGGACTCGGGTCATCTAACCCGACCCAGTTCGGACCCAGACTCGGACTCAAACCTGGACCCACCATTTTATAGTAATATAATATTATAAATGTAATATTTTAATAATATAAATAATTTATTTTCTAAAAAAAAAAAACCCAAAATATCTTATGTTTTCCCAAAAAAGCCAAAAAATGATAAATATTTTCAAAAAAGATCGAAAAATCTAAAAATGCCTTTGTGCGTTCAAAAAGAACCAAAAAATAGAAAAAGACCAAAAATGTTTTTTTCTCCATAAATGTATAGAAAATCCCTTAAAATCCAAAAGGCCTTAGGGTTTAAATAATAGTAGGTACTAGAAGGGCATTAGTGATTAGGTAACTAGTTTTTCTGGTTGCGCGGAGTGAATAATTCTCCTAATATTCTGTTTGGATTTCTAATCAACCCACCCCAAATTGATTAGTGGCGACTCAATTTTTTTTTTAAATTAACTTATAGGTATAAAAAAATCAAACCATTAAGTCGAAGCGGTTTCTCCTTCTAGGTCCATGGTGAGCTTGAGGATGTCTTGACTGTGCTAGTTAATCTTGGTGAGAATAAATGAACAAGAAAGAGAGGGAGAAAGGTCGTTGGTGAGAGGAAAAAGAGATAGGGAGAAGGAGCTTGCTTTGGCGAGAGAGAGAGCGAGAGAAATGATAGAAGAAGAGAAGAAAAATGAAGAAGAAGAGGAAAAGGGGGCTGCCAACTTAGGAGGAAATCATGAGGAAGAGATTTGGTTTGCGGAAGACTCCTCTTGCATGAAATTCTAGTGGGCAAGAGAAAGGGCCTCCATCATGGCATCTAATTTAGGCTATTTAGGTCTATTTTTCTGCAATATTAGCCATTTTGCATGGCTTGGGATTGGCTAGGAGGCAGCAAAATCAAATTTAATGAGTAAATATGTCCTAATTTCATGCAAATAAGGCCTAGGTGGCTGACCATGTCATTCCATGCATATTAGAGATTGAATTAGGTACTATAATAAGACTTAGGTACATATAATAATCATATAAGGCATAATTTAATTGCCTTGGGTCCTAAATTCTTCCATTAAATTAAACCATCTATACTAATAAAATTCATCTTGAAGTTGGGTGAAATTTGGGGCGTCACATCATGACATTGAACACGACATTAAAGTGATGGAAAAAGAAACAATGGCATAATTATTGACCCTAATACATATGTGGAAGAGAGTCGCTCTTAAAATTCTGCCGATACAGTTTAACTTATTTTCCATCAAGTAGGGAGCACAAAGGTAAGCTTAGGTTGCAGAGCAATGGTCTTGCAATGCATGCCTTTATCATCAAATTGGAGCAATTTTCTGCATCCAATCCTTTGTGTTAGGATGATCTTATCTTGATATGCTAATTGTGACATCTTGGATTTTCAGTCCTGTTTTCAATTAAAAGAATTGGGCATTTCATCGACGCGCCTATATTGCTATTCTCAGAGCCGATCATTCGTGAGATAACTAGACTATCTGGGGAAGTCATTAAGAGATTTTAATGCAATATACTTGAGAATTCGATTAGAAATCGACTGCTCAACCGCGTTCATCTACAAGGGTCATTACGGCATTGTCAAAATCGATCAAAGATTAGGGATAGGTCGATTTGACTGAGATGTGTGATCAAAATGTGGGTGATTCCACGTAATTGCAAAATTCTCATCGATTGGCACTAGACTGATTTTCTGTCATTTTGGATACCCTATGCCCGTAATTGAAATATTGAGATTTTCACGACCACCAAGAGTTGCCGATGTGTCGAAGAGGTATGTTGTGGCTCGAAGAAAATCGACCACAAGTCATTTGCACTAAAAATTTCTGAAAGTTACTTGGTAGCCTAGGTCACGCTAAAATCGCGCCGAATGAAATTTAACTGTGAATTTGAGTCCGATTTCAGAAATTGAAAGTTTTTTCATATCACAAATCATTTTAGGAATGTCGACTCGCATTCCGAAGATTTTTCTGCAAACCGAGACTTTTTGGGAAAAAGTCAAGGTAGGGTCGTTTTTGTCCAAAAAAGCCGAGGATCGTTTTTTATCGCGCAATTGGGAAGCAAGTGGGATCAATTGGTGAGGAAAAATACCAATTTGATTGTTGACTTGATAACAGAATTTATCAAAGCCAAATTGGATTGAACCAAGTGAGAATAAGTATCCAATTAAAGCCAAAACCTAGCAAATTCGTATGCCCCCTTGCCAAGCCCTTTTGGACCAATTCAAGAGTCCTAGGAAGAGCCTTGGTGGCTGAATATGAGCCATGGAAGATAGCCTTGGCTGTGGTTGAGTCAAGTGAACAAAGGAGAGGAAAATGTGACCTAAGTGGCCCCTCTAACCCCATCTTGTTTCTCTCTCTTCAGCATCCTTCTTCTTCCTTGTTTGGGGCTTTCTCCATTGTTGTTGAAGGAGAGAAAGCTTGGAAAATCATAGGACATAGCTAGCAAGCCAACCGAGTAGCCTCCTTTGTCGTTCGAGCATCGCACGCTCGCCGGAGCAGCCAGCTCGCCGTCGCACGTTTCCTCGCCTGTGCTGCTTGTCCGTGCATCTAAGGTCATTGTCCAGCCATGCCAGCCATCATCGAAGCCAGCCAAGGTTGTCGGAGTCCTCGCCGTTGGCCACCGAGCACCCTAGTCGCCTCCACTGGTCTTGCTTCACCATAACCAGCCTTGTTTCTTTCTGTTTCAGCTCAAATCAGAAGCTAAAATTATGGGTATTCCAGCTCAGGTTTGGCCTGTTTTGAGGTGGTTCCGAGCCCTGAAACCTAGGCCTGCTTTGAAGGAAGTTGTTCCCCGTTGTGTTCTTGTTGATTTGAACAAACCGGCTCGCCAAACAACTAAACCTTATTTAGTAGCTTAATCATGCTTGAGGGTTGTTTAGGTTGTCTTAAGTATGGATTAGTGATAAGCTATGATGGTTAGATTAGCTTTCGAATCGATTAGTGTTAAGCTAATCAGTGAGATTTCCATAATTGATGATGGATTAGTCGAATCCAGTAGAATTACTGCAGTTCAGATTTCTGGATACATGCTGTTTGCTATTTTTGTAGATCGAAATGGGTTACAAATTTGAGGTTGATGTCTGCTTGAGAAATGTTTTAGACATCCTTAGCTACAACATATATTTTTCTTAAGATTTTTTGTGATCTAAAAGAATGAGATATCAGCTCTGTCATTTTCAAATAAAGCCTCAATTTTCGCTGGAACTGATGACCTTTTAGGATTCTAAGGGTTTTATCAACTCTTAGAGTTCGAATTTCAAAATGATTTCTTCACAAAAGTTATTTTTCACATCTTCTAGTTTAACATACTCAAATTTTAGATCAAACGGACATATTTTGGACCTCAAACCAAAATGATTCGGAAAATAGACTTTTTGGAAACAGACCCAGTTTTAGTGCTTGATTGAGTGATTTACTGGGCCAAATCTAGAAGGATCTGAGTTAATAAGCCTGCATGAAAAAATGTTTGTTTATGTGTCCTTTACCGCATACTAAAATTTGGGAATTTTCCGAACTCGTTTGATTTGGTTTCTAGATTTAAATTTGGAGACGTGCGAGTGGGTCTATTCTGCCGGTTAGAGCTAGTTATGAGTTGTGATGGTTCTTGAGGGTTTGATTGCTGGAAATTGCACATTTGATGATATATGGTTGGTTTTTTATATGCCTAGAGTTTATGCTTGATGATCGTGTGAAAGTTATGAGATCCATCCCCAGCGTGTGTTGGTGGACGTTAAAAGTTAAGAGAACCTATCCTCGGTGTGCGTCGGTGGATATTATTCTTTCCCAAAGTGTGTCGGTGGATTTTACTTTTTCCCGACGTGTGTCGATAGTTATTACTCTTCCCCGACATGTGTCAGTGGATTTTACCATTTTCCAACGTGTGTCGGTAGTTATTAACCTTTCCCGACGTGTGTTGGTAGTTATTAGTCTTTCCCGGCGTGTGTCGGTAATTATTATTCTTCCCTGACGTGTGTTGGTGGATTTTACCCTTTCCCTGCGTGTGTCGGTAGTTATCAATCATTCCCGGCGTGTGTCGGTGGATTTTACCATTTTCCGGCGTGTGTCGGTAGTTATTAGCCTTTCCTAGCGTGTGTCGGTAATTATTATTCTTCCTCGGCGTGTGTCAAATAAAAATTGCTCATGTGGGTAGCAATAGTTAATTAATTGGAACTCATGTTGAGTTAAATTGATGGATCGACGTGTGTCGATAGTTCTTGCTCGTGTGAGCAGTGATTTAATTATAATTATTGCTTTAATGTGTGTCATTAGTTCTTGCTCGTGTGAGCAGTGATTTAATTATAATTCTTGCTTTAATGTGTATTGGTAGTTCTTGCTTGTGTGAGCAGTGATTAAATTGTGATTCTTGCTCATGTGAGTAATGATTGGTTTTGGACGTTCCAAATTGGTGTGTGAATTTGTTATATACACATGGTTGTGATAAGAACTGTGCTGACCTGCAGGAAGGAACTAAGGCCAAGGTAAGCTTCTGTGATTATGTGTTTGTGCGATTGAGACGTCTTAGGCGTATTACCCTCCTAATCGGGGTTTAGAGTGTGAACTCGCTGAGATTCAAATCTCACCCCGTCGTTGGCTTCATTTTTAAGGACCGTAGGGTGGAAGGCCTGGAGCCGAGCTGAAGTGATTTGAAGTGTAGGTAAGATAGAATAGTTCCTTTTGAGAGTCGGTCTTTGGAAGTCTTGTGATGTTAGACTTTTGTATATGACTCATTTGGCCTATAACGATATGTTTTGGTTTTGAATTTGATGTCCTGCTTTTTTATCCCAAGATGGTTATTGTCAGGAGATTTGTTATTCACTTCCGCATGTGCAATAAAATGAAAGGGTCCACAACTTGTCTTGGGAAGTTGCAAAATTTTATCGACCACTGAGAGATGGGCACACGCTTGAGGATCGGGGCGTGACCCTCTTCCCCAGTTGGTTCAATGTTGCTATCTGTAACTGTCAGATATTCACATCTTAGGTAACATTTACATGAACTAGTCAATGCTGGATTCATTTGAGTTGTGAACAAAACTATTTCTCTCAATTCACAAACATATCAAAATCTGCAAATATTCAAATTAGCAAGACAAAGAGTACAATACAAACACCCATAAAGTCAAGCCTTCGAAATGCATAATGAAGACTCAAATGCTTACAACCTATTAAATAAAGGTTCTCAACTCTTACATTATATTTTTCCATCACAAAATGCTTAGAAGAATGATCTCTACTGGGAAAACGATGGGATAAGCTTACAAACAAGCTCGAACAACACACACTAATAGTACGAGTTTAGGTGGAGAAAAAGAACCACCCCAAGGAATGCCACAACATATGATCCCACAAAACTCCACAAAAAGGCTTCTCTCCAGTAGTCATCCACCGTTGTATTATTTAAAGATGTTGTTGTCCCATGTTCCTTATTTGAGTCATCACAGCTTGTTAATGGTGCTCCACAAAGAAGAGGGTTACCTTCATAACTTACTTTATCAAAAGTTCCAAATTGATTTTTTTGGTCTGGTGTCCTGCCTGACAAGTTGTTATGAGCTACTCTAAAATTTGATAAGGAGTAGAGCTCTGTTAGTTGTGGAGGGATGGGACCAGTTAAGCTATTGTAGGATAGGTCTAAGCTCTCTACTTCCTTTAAATTGGAAAACGTTTCTGGGATCGGTCCTATCAACTGATTGTATGACAAGTTCAAGGCTCGAAGTTCACTCAAGAGGCCGACCTCTGGAGGAATAAAGCCCTCCAAATTGTTCCGTGATAGATCGATTCCGGACATTAGTTTTAGAACGTTGCTCTTATAAGATTCCAATCTACTCTTTGTAATGAACTTTACTTCTTCTAATTCAAACCTATAGACATCTATGAAAAGTTCATTATAATAGAATATGGTGAATTTTCTCTCATAGTTGTGTAATGACCCAAAATACACCGAACTCTCCATGGTAGAATATGTATCCATAGATACCCCACCCTTTCCAAATGTCAAATCTTTCAAACATGAAGAAATTTGTCCAGAAAAATTATTGTTGGAGAGATCCAATATGTTCATATTTTTCAACGAACATAGACCTAGAGGGATTGAACCTTCAAAATCGTTTCCTTGCAGTAGAAGAGCCTTCAAGTTCCGAAGTGAACCGATCCAACTGGGAATCTCACCTGATAATGCATTGTGTCTAAGATCCAATGTGACAATCGATGAAGCTCTAGAGAGAAGATGAGGAAAATTCCCAACAAGTGTGTAATTTGCTAAATGCAAGAACTTCATACTTGTAACATTGGCACATGGGGGTATATTCGGCCCAAGGTTGTTACTTGAAAGGTCTAAAAGAACGAGATGATGTAAGTTGCAGAAGCTCAGTGGTAAAGGACCTTCCAATAAATTACTTGATAGCATAAGCATTTCCAAATATTTAATATCTCCAATCCAATTAGGAAGTGTTCCAGATAGGGAATTGTTACTTACATCCAAAACTTGCAAGGAGCTTTTTAATATGCCAGGCGATATCTCCCCTATGAAACAATTGTTATCCAAATATAAAAATTTCAAATTTATCAAGTTAGAATTCCTCGGTAGCATTTGGCCTTGCAAATTGTTGCCTGACAATTTCAATGTATGAAGTGACGTGCAATCTTTAGTCAGTGCCTCTGGTATTTCTCCTGTGAAGCCATTATTCGATAAGTCCAAAGTAGATAGCTGGCGCATACTACCCATTGAGGAAGGGATTCCACCTTTCAAATGGTTGTTTGATAGGTTCAAATAGCGCAACTTCGGGAGGATATAACCAAACCGAGATGGAAGCTCTCCTTCAATAATATTAGCAGACACATCGAAAATCAATAAGTTGACCAAATTCACATTGGAAGGCAAATAAAATGAACCTGACAAATTGTTGCCTTTGAGTTCCAACTGGTTTAGATCTAGATTGTTGTCCAATAGCCAATTTGGGAAATTTCCTGTCATTCCATTGTGGTTGAGTTGAACAACCATCAAGTGATGTTGTTCTTTCAGAAAGCTAGGAATTACGCCATTTGTGTCTTTGTTAAGCACACAGTTTGATAGACTAAACGCCTTTAGCTGAAATGAAGGAAGCCAATTGGGCTCTTCTGTGTTTACTACGAGACGATTATTCTTGTGGATGAGTCGGAATACCTCAAGGTTAGAATTATTAGCTAAGGAAGCAAGCGAAAGTGAGCCTTCAAATGCATTTCCAGAAAAGTCAATATATTCAAGTGACTTGAGATTATAGAGGAGAGATGAAGGAATGACCCCGCTAAAATTGTTATTTTGAACATCAAGTGCACGGAGTGAGGTCATATTGCAGAAGCATGAAGGAAGAGGACCCCAAAATCCATTATAATTGATATTCATCTCTTCAAGGTTCCTCAATTCACACAAACCTATTCAAGTGGACATTGTAAATTATGAGTATCATCACTAAATTGCACATTGTATGATTAAAACACTCAAGATCACAGTTTGTCTTGAGAAAGGAGGATAGAAAAGTGTGCAATCTAATATCCATAAATACAAACAGAAAAATTGGTAAACTGGAGCTTTGGAGAGGAGTCGACATCACCACAGCACTTGATTTCCACTATTCTACATTACATTAATTACTTCCGGAGTTTGACAAATTTTGAACTGGATTGGAAATGCACTCCAAATTTGATATTATTCCTAGGCTTATGGCTTAATTGCATGGGAACCTTTTCTCGAATTTTATAATAATTTCTGAATTTTTTTTCCAATTTAATTCTGTACTTTTCCAAAACAATTCAATGGGATTCTCCCTCGGTTGCAGCGCGAGATTACTGTGTTCTTTTGGCTGACATGCCTGCCAAGTCAGCAGTGGGCCCCCACCCCCAAAAAAAAATCATTTGGACTCGCGAGTCACTTTTTTATTTTATTTTTATTGTGCTTTTTTTTTTTTTTTTTTTTTTTTTCCATTTTCGTTTCTTCATCTTCTTTGCTCTTCCATGTCCTACGCAGCAACTCACCACAGCAACCCCACGTCCTCCACCAATGTCCAGTCCACGTTATGGTCCATTCCACTCTCAGGGCCTTAGATTTGAGACGCGTGACCTCAGTTTTGAGCATCACAGCCTCAAAATTGAGACCATACTTTAAATTTGAAGTCGTCATAGCTCACACCAAAGGTCGCGCGGGTCTTCAGGGGGTGGTAATGGTTACCGAACTTCGTGGTGCGATGGGCCTGAGGGCCGTGGTGGGCGGAGGCAGCAATGAACATTAGTGCTGAAGATGCCGAATGAGTTTTTAATATCATAATTGTTTATTCTATTCTATACATTGTTTACCTTAATGGAGAATAAAACATTTTTTTTAAATTTATTTATCCATTATAAGATGTGCTTTCTTTGTTTGATTTTATGCATCATTGGTTTACTGATATAAGTTTTCAGTTTCTTATATAATTTTCATGGCCTACTTGAATTTATTAGCACTTGCAATCCCCGAAGTTTGACCACCATTGTGGTTTAATATGTGAACTCCAAGGATTTTTGGGATTTTGATTCCCGATTAACTTTAGCATTTAATTTTGTTATGATTCATGTACAATATTTGAACTCCTCTGGTATATTGTTATTTCAGACTGTTTTTATCTTCTAAGTAATGACTCCTTATATCTGTTATGTTATCACACTATTCTTCAGATTGGCCTGTTAAAGAAGTTGCATAGAAGTAAAAGCATGGGGACTAAACTTCAATCTTCAAAGATCAGGGATTAAACTGAAAAATGATCAAACTTTTAAGGATAACCAACATCATGATCCCACAGATTAAGACATCGAGCATGACCTACGTTTCCTTGTGGCTTCCATGGGCATTTAACTAAATCAGTCCAACTTCAAGCATAAGCCAAACAACTATATGATATCACTTATCTAGATACAAGTCATTGGCGCCAAGTTATTTGAAGCAAATGTGCGACCAAAATATGATCTCTGGAGGACGTCTAATATAATGCAGTCATGCCTTCTATGTTCTAGACAACCTCACGTTATTATATTTTAAAAAGGTGATAAATGAAAGTAATTTCACAGAAGTACCTTCTAGTAACTTCGACGATGCATTCAATCCACAAGACCACATGTCTAAGCCCTTGAGAGATGTTATCCTCTTAATGTCCGTGAGGGCATTATCGACCAAATTGTTCCCTCCAAGAAGCAGCACCTCTAGATTCACACCTGTAATTGACAAAAAGTTCTCAAAATCGATTATTATATATGCAGACAAGGCCTTCACATGTACCTTCAAGAAGATTGGAAGACAAATTTTGGGCCTCCAATGAAGATTGCTTGTACAATGAGGGGACTCGTTCAAAAGAATTCAAAGTTAGATCCAGCCACTTCAATCTCTTCAGGTGTAGCCTTCCGTTGAAGTCTGATTATGGAAAGATCCACGCATACCCAATAGTTAATTAATTATTTACATATATCAGATGTCTAACTATCTTAAATTTATCAAGAATAACTATATGCTTATGATGAGGAGAATTGGTTTTTAAGCAAAAACCGATTGGTCCGACAACATACATTGCATAATGTTGCCATGTAACTTGCATTCGACCTAGGACCCCCCCCAAAAAAAAAAAAAAAAAAGAACATTGCATTTGATCAACAGGCATCAATCTATTGATTTGCTATCTCTAAACTTCCATCTCTTATTGAGATTTAAATTTCAAAACATGAATAACGAGAAAATAATTTTCAAAATATATTCTTGAAAATATAGTTTATTTTGCCAAGAGAATGTTTCATTACGTGCTCACCATGTGACATTTGACTTATCTCCATGCGGCATGATACATGGCCTGGTTTTGTGATGAGGCCCACCTTTGAGTACTAAGTATTAGTTCATGTCATCTCTAAACTTCTATCTCTTTTGAGTTTAAATTTCAAAACATGAATCAAGAGAAAAGTTTTCAGATATACTCTTGAAGATATAGTTTATTTTGCCATTCCCAAACTTCGAAATCTTTTTACTTTAGAAGTCAAAAATTGCATAAAGAGAAATTATCATGCTCCTCAAATATAGAAAAAAATTCTTCCAACAAAGAAATCCACTGCATTTAAATCTCAAGAAATTGAAACAACCTGGTGATAAATTTTACTTTAATGAGTCATTGATAATTTAAAAATATAATTTTTTATTTAGGCAGTACAATTTTGTTAATCAGTATAATTTTTATTTAGTCAGTACAATTTTGTTAATCCGTTTCTTACTTTCAATTAGAAGGACATTAAACAAAATATAAAATCCTATAACTTCAACGATTACAATGAAACTTTTAAACTTGCAATATGTCTTTAATCATAAATTGTTCAAAATCATGACTTCATTTAAAATGTAGCATATTTACATTCTATTTAGAATTGAAAAAAATAACTCGAACAATTTATTTATTCTCTTAGTTTCACTAATTTTAAAGGTGGAAGTGGAAGCTTTTGGTATAGGGTGCAGATACTTCCACGGCCTAAGTGGCGGGGATATGTTTAAATTTCCTCTTAGACCTCTCTCTATCCAGCTTGTCGCTTTCTTCTTCAGGGATCGCTTCCCATTCCAATTCCAAAGTCAGTAATACTCTACTTAGTATTTTGGAGAAATAGGTAATGGAAAATTGAGAAGAAAAGTTACTTAAAATTTAAAATTTGCATCTTCTTCCATCTCACATAAATTTTAAACTTTCCGACATTTTCCCCCAAAATTTTCTTTCCTCACATTTTCCTCACTTTCCAATTAAAGCGAAGGACAAGGGGATTTTGGTCCATAAAGGAAAAGGCCGTGTTCCCAGCTTTTTAGGCCGCGGGAATAGGCCTCTTCTTCAGTAGGTGAGTGCGTGTTTGTATATATATACTGTATACAGTAAAAAATAAAAGACATTTTATCTTCATCCTCCCTTCTTTGATACAATTTTCGCTCAGGTCACTCAGTATCGCTTACTGACCGATGCATCCAATTGATTCGGGAGACAGAACTTGAGCCAAAAGATTCTAAACAAAATTCACAAGCACTGAAAAAATGCTATATAATTTAATTCACGTATTTATTATACCATTATTTTCATGGCGTTCTCAGCTTGATATTATCTATGGAAAAAAAATCATTTGGAATTTAACTTTTGCTAAATTTCCGCGACTTATGAAACATTACATTACATCACAACATGCTTTCTTCCTCTTACCAATCTTTTAACTAACCACTAGGGGTTACCCTAGTGGCCACTCTTCCATCTTGGAAGAGGGAGGTTGGGGGTTCAAATCCCCACCTTCTCGGGGGGATTGGGGTGGGGACGATTTCATTTCGGGAGTGGGTTTCGACTCCCACGCCTGCAAGGAGGCGGGCAAAAGTCGAGAGTGAGTGTTAGAGTAGGATTAGCGTAGGACCGACAAAAAAAAAAAATCTTTTAACTTTTAATTAATGATGTTTCACTTAGTTATAAATATTATAATTTAATAACCTGAGCTTCTCCTTTATGTCATAACTCCTTTGACTGACTTAATTAACGATTCATAACTATGAATAAAGACATGCTCAAGCGAAGTGCGAATCAAATAGCCAGTTCTTACTATGAATTCTAGCTAGTCCAACCCGACATCTCAACCGCTGGGGTTCGCCTTAGTGGCCACCCTTCCATCTTGGAAGGGGGAGGTTGGGGGTTCAAATCCCCACCTTCTCAGGGGGGGATTGGGGGTGGGGATGATTTCATTTCAGGAGTGGGTTTCGACTCCCACGCCCTGCAAGGAGGCAGGGCAAAAGTCTAAGAGTGAGTGTTAGAGTAAGAATAGCGTAGGACCGACCAAAAAAAAAAAAAAACATGACATCTCCAGTTAAAAAGTCAATTCCTCGTAGATGTTTGACATCCATTCAAATAATTATAGAATGTCAAGATGTTTGAGTTGAATAACTTTTGACTTTGCTCTCATTTTTCAAGTGACTGATCTCGTCCTAATTTGTGAACTCTAAAATCTTGTGCTTATAAAAGGTAGTACTTACTATATGTTAAGACTTCTCGGAAATCGTAACCCGACATACTATTATTGAAGAAAAAAAAATAGATTATGCTATTTCTAAATGTTGAATCATGTTCGTTCATTATTCGTTAAAGTACGTTGTGAAGTACCTCGGGAGAATTACCAAAAAAGTCCTAAACCTATTGCAATTGTGCAAATTCAGTCCTAAACTATTTTTTTTTTTGGCCAATTTAATCCTAAACCTTTTACAATTGTGCCAATTTAGTCCATATGGCCAAAATTGGCCGGCCAGCGCTAACGTGGACGTCGTTCGGGGACAGCTGGCCGAGGAACGCCGATATGGCAATTTTAAAATTTTTAAAAAAAAAAAAATTTGAATTTAAAATATTTTTTCTTTTTTTCTTTTTTTTTCCCCTTCTTCTCCTTCCTCTGGTTGGCCGGCGCCAGGCCGGAGGTGAGGGCAGAGCCAGTCGGCCTCGTCGGCCACTAGCAAGGTTGGCCCACTAGCCACTAGCGGAGGCGAGCCTCGCCCGCTGCGGCGGGGCGGCCGTCACTAGATCTAGCGACAATCGGTGAGGCTACCGTCACCATCGCCGCCCCCGCCGCCTCCCCCGTCCCCCGATTGTCAACACGATCTCCCCTCCGAGCTCAAGCGACCCTCCTCGGCCGTGACCGTCGCCAAGCCCCCTGTTCCGGTGCCTCTAGACCAACGAGAACGAGATCGAGCTCTCCGCGGGTTCCTCGATTGCACCACGCAGCGCGGCAAGGCCTCGCCCTTGCTAATGGCCGGCGAAGGTCGAGCTCGCTAGATCTAGTGAGGCTCGGCCTCGCCCGGCCTTGGCAAGGCGAGCCTCGCCCGGCGATGGCGAGGCCGCTGTCGCCGGATCGCGACGACCGCCTTGCCATCGTTGGGCGAGGCTCCCTCCGCCGGTGGCCGGCGAGGCCGACCTCGCCGACCCTCACCTCTAGCTGGCGCCGGCCGGCCAAAGGAAGGAGAAGAAGGAAAAAAAAAAAAGAAATAAACAACTAAAAATATTTAAAAATTCGAAAAATTTTAAAAAATAAAAATAAAAATTGCCACATCGGCGTTCACCGGCCAGCTATCCCTAGCCGGCATCCACGTCGGCGTCGGCGGGCCAATTTTGGTCGGATGGACTTAATTAGCACAATTGTAAAAGGTTTATGACTAAATTGGCCCAAAAAAAAGAAAAAGTTTAAGACTGAATTGGCACAATTGCAATAGGTTTAGGACTTTTTGGTAATTCTCTCGAAGTACCTCATAAGGTGATTTATGACAAAGTTGTTACTTCTAGTATGTAGAGTTAGTTCACTTCGATATTTTCATGGCTGGCTAGACTCCGAAGAGTGTGAAATTTGTGTTAATAATTGTGGATGACTTCTTAAGAAAGACTTTGGTTGTTTGAGCGGAGGCACAAATTTTATGTTGTTTTCAAGATTAGATAGCGGAGCACTTTGATTGAAGCGAGGAGAAGTAAGATGATTAAGATGTGTGGATTCATAGTGGCATGGAATTCTGCTCAAAGCTTTTAGATGAATTTCGTAAAGAAGAGGCCATAATGAGACAACACCTAGTGCTAGTGAACCATAGTATGTTAAATTAAATGTTTCGAATAGTTGGTTCCCCTAACATGTGATTATTTTGTATTGTAGAATTAGCCTTAAAGATATGGCTTGTTACACAAAGTAAAGTTAACCATAAGAATAAGACACTTATAGATTCAATGAAATCATACAAATATTCTTTAGTAACACATCAAGTTTTGTGACACCTAAAGAAAGAGAATCTGGACTGACAAAGGGGATGACACATCGGGTATTGCTCTCTAAGAAGTGTTATTTGTTTGTTATTTTTATATTGTATCCATATCAGTAAAGCTAAAAGTACTTGTGATTATAGAAGGCTCTATGTATATTCATATAGTAACCGCCATGAATTGGTGTTTGAGACTTTACGGGATTGGATTGACTGTTAAGAATAATTTCTAAACCAATATAAAGGTGCACACATACAGTACAATTTTAATTAATACAGTCTAAATGGAAGAATATAAGAGTTATTCTAAGATAGGTTACATTAATTGAGATTAAGATTTATCATTTTACAGGATTACTCTAATAATATAAGCTATAAAGATTCCTAATTTGTCTTATATGAGACTGGTTTGTGCAGGCTGAGTAGAGCCAGGCTTGTGATGCGAGAATCTATGGCTAAAACTCTATAAATAGTGTTTAAGTCTCTCCTCTAACCCTAATGCACAAATAACCTCACATAAGGAGCAGTTACATAACATTAATTGTGAGGAGTAGTCTCATTGAGCTAGTGATATAGAGAATAATAAAGGAGAAGCACTCGAGAATCATCACTAATCTACAACAAGAACGATGGATTTTAAATCAGGTAAATAAATCCCATTTTCTGGATTATTGTGTTCTAGATTATAGTTATGGAGATCTTGAGGTGCCATTTTGCGGCTTACATGAGACATGGAGTGAGTGAAAAAATTAGGCTGCACTTTCATCATTTAGGTGTGGATATAATCCATAAACAAGTGGGACCCACCAGAAATAATATGGTCCACATACTATTATATGGAGTGTCAGCAAAAGAGAAAGTGGAAAAAGCACGCCTTTTAAATCTATGTTATATTTTTACTAAAAAAAATATCTATGTTGTATTTCTTTTTTTGTAATGGAATCCCTTCCTCCTCGTCCTAAGTGTACGTAGGTCACATGGATAGAATCATGTAAATCTAATCGATGTGTAATCTATTTTCTTCTTCTATGTATGTCTATCTGTGTTCAATTGCCTTATTTGCACAACACTTATTGTGACTTTCCCTATCTAAATAGATGGGATAAGGACACAAGTATCACAACTTTCATACGATATTCACTTGAGTGCTACAACTTTTTTTACGATCACTTAAATATCATAACTTAGGACAATGCCCACTTCAATGCCATAACTTTTTTTTTTTCCGAATACTTGAGTGCCATATAACATTTCAATCGATCACTTGAATGTCATAACTTTTTTAATTTTTTTAATACAAGTCTTGTGTCAAGTCGGATTTCTGGCACCTGGGTTATCAAGTGATTGATTCAAAGTTATGTCACTTAGTAAATATTTTTTAAAAGTTATTACATTGAAGTAGTCAAAAAAAGTTATAACACTCAAGTAAGTACTATATACAAAAATTCTAACACTTATGATGTCTTTATCCCTTAAATAGACTATAGGTTGGCCTAGAAAGCACTCACGGTTATTATGATTTTCTTGCATGTCTAGATGCAAGGGTTGGCCTGGGATTTTGGAACCATTTGCCTTCTTATACGGGGCACGAGTCTATTGTGCATCCAGATAAATAAAGATCTTTGGTAAAGGTAATTAAAAACAGAAATAAGAAATTAAAAACAAAAATAAGAAATTCAAATAATTATAGGAGAAAAGAAGAAAAAGGAAATAAAGGAAATAAGTTATAATATCATTTGGACACTAGAGAAAGGAAAGATCAGAAGAGCGAAGAAAATAAATGATGCATTATCATTTTATTGTACTTTTATGTATATATAATTTGAAGTATTTTAAATTTAAAATACATCGAAGGTAAATGGGGGAAGAAAAAACAATTGTTTGACAAAAGTATTACTCTTCTCACTCCGATGGATTTAAAAGACACAGCTATCCATGATTCCTCCAGGTATGTTCTCATCTTTTTCTTCTTCTTTTTCCGGTCCGTTTCTTTCCTTCTATCCCAACATTATGCGGCCTTTTAGATCCTTTTGGTCTACTTTTCGTGATGTTTAATTTCAATTCTTTTTTTTCTTTTGTAAACCTTTTGGCTCTTGAAATTTCACTTCTATTTATTATAAAACGCTCAAAACCTTTCCAAAAATGTAAATATGGATGTTGTAGAATGATAAACTTGATTTTGTTTTTTTTTGTTTTTTTTTTTTTTTTTTTTTTTTGAATCTTGAGAGGAAGTCACAATAAGTAGATTTTGGTCCACTTCCAAACAAGTGCAAAATTTTTGGGGCGAAAAATTCAAACAAGTCCACCTTTTATGATAATAAAAAAAGTCGGAATTTGGTAAATTATTGCATATTGAGCTAATTCTATTTTTCTTCCTTCGTACTTATCATTGTTTTGCAGATGAGTCTCATAGTTCATTTATGATATGTGCAATCAACTACTTTAAAAATTGCATCATTTGTGCAATCATCTGTTTCTCATTAATTCACTTAATTCACTTTTATAGTTCATAGCAGCATAGTATGACAATTTTTCATTGTTCAAAAAGTAAACGATGACTTAGAATCATAATTGAAATGAGTAAAATGAAACAAATAACTGTGAGAGAGAGAGAGATTCACCTGAGAGATAATTTTCACTTAAATCCAACAGTTGAAGTTCCCCCAGAGGAAGGAATAAAGACGCGTTAATAACCCAAGGCTGAGGCAATTTTGTACCGCGTGTATTATTCAAATATAGTTGAATCACCCGAAAAGTGGTGTTATCGCACTCCACGCCTTCCCAACTGCAACAATCACCATTGCTGTCTCGCCACGATGGGAGAGAAGACCCATTTGGGTGGTTGAAGGCAGCCTTAATCGTGAGAAGTGCATTCCTCTCTTCTTCCAAGCACCCCATGCTTCTTCGACTCCCCACCAAAACCAACAACACCCACGTCCACATACACAATAGAAGAAACTTCATGTTTGTATGGTTTTTTGTGCATTAACAGTTTCTTCTACTTCACCGTGTGCAAACTCACGAGGGTCATCTACTCTTCTTTTATATGTGCAGAGTCTTTCGCTTTCCATGATTATCACGGTTGGGCCAACTACATTAAAAAACCATGGCCACAGTCAAAGTCTGCTGGGGTCAATTCCATGGAACACGTGACAGTCAAAGTCTGCTGGGGTCAATTCCACGGAACACGTGATTATCACCATTGACTTGACCCACAAAAAGAGAGATCAAGATTATAAAATGACAAAAAAAAAAAAAATGTGCCCAGGAATTACTTCGTAAAAAAGAATTAGAGATAAATAACCAAGTCTTGATATAGTTAATTTTCAGTGCAAGTGTTGTTTTGCCATAAAATATCAAATAAATTGGTATTTGTTTGGACTCATTGAAGGAAAAATAAGGCAATTTTGATCCATTTGATAAATTGATCAAGACAATATAGATCAACATTCAATATAAATTATAATTAACATGAAATATCAAAATTGATTAACAGTCTATAGAAAACAAAGTCGTAAGTTCATGCAACACACGAATATCTTACTAGTATTAAATAAAAATATTTTAAACGTCATGCCAAGACAAAAGCAAAACGATTGGGTTGTTTATGGTGGATTCAACCATGAGCAGGGCATTCCTCTCTATTCTCTCTTTCGAACCACCCTATGAGCTTCCACTTTCCTCCAATATCGACACCACCAAAATTCCACATGTACATGTACAGTACAGTGAAGGACAATTGAATTCTTCTGGCGTTTTGTGGGTCATAAGAAACTATTGTATAATCATAGTTATATGCTAATATAAATCTGGACCATTGAAGATAGGGGATCTCATGAGATCTGATAGTCCAAATTCGATTTAGAATATATATTAGGTTCATGGTATACTTGTTCATGGCCTGTGGGTGATATGTTTTTTTACTAGGGACCTCTTTGACTTAAACATGGGACGGATCTTATCCTCCCGCATGTCCATTGAAGGTTGCCATGGTCCAGAAATATTTATAGGAAAAGCATGCCAACAATTTGGATTTTGTTGAGAATTAAGGACATGAAAAAAAAATGATAGAGAAGAAGGCAGGCAACATAGTTGATTTAATCCCAAAAATATTCTTAGGACTTGATCATTTTGTATGGGCATTTATTTGGATGTTCATATTGGGTCTCAATCAGTGTCACCTTTATGGTTTTTTTTTTTTTGTCGGTCATACTCTAATCCTACTATAACACTCATTCTCGGCTTTTTTTTTCGCTCCGCGAATTACTATTAGAGCAATTTTTCTATTATAATGTTGGGTTTTCGTAATTTAGTTATTCATTGAGTGTTACAATTTATTCAATAATCACTAAATTGGAAGTTTCTTTCCTTTCATTTCTTATTATTATTATTATTATTATTATTATTATTATTATTATTATTATTACAAATTCACGTCTAATTAACTTTAAGGGTTAAATTGAATTGATCCAAGGAGAAGTATGATGGCAGTTCTTTTTCCTTCTACTTTTTTTTTCTTTCTATCACATCCACGTCTAATTTCCTTCAAGGGCTAAATTTGTTGGTAAATACCATTGGATTAATTGTATTTGATCATCCTAAAGACAGTGGTTGATATTACAACTTTCCATTGTGAAGGACCTGCAACTCTACATATCTCCTTGTTAACTCACTATTGATCCCTCTGCTCCCCTCAGCTTCCTTTGTAATGCTTTATCGAGCAGAGCGTTTCTCCTTCCGAGCACCCCGTTAGTCTCCACTTACCTTTTTGAAAGGGATGTCCATTATTAAAAGTAAATGCCAAGACCTTGACTAAATTTATGTTTCCTTAATGTAAAAGCAATATGAGGATGATGGAAAAGAAAGAAAGTAGGGCCAGTCACTCAATTTCTCTTTCCATCTCGATCAAATCTTGAATGAGATTTTGTCTCTCCACCCCCCACAAAATGCTAGACTAATTTTTTTTTTTTTTTTCTCATAAAGTACTTGGCTAATACTCCGAAAGTCGGTCAATGCAAGGCAGCTGGACCTTTGTCCCCACGCGGATTTGAAAAAGGGATTGGAATTTTCTTACATGTGGAGTAACTTTATTTGGTAATGTTAACCATTCGTTCAATGCAAGGTGGCTGGACCTTTGTCCCCACGCGGATTTGAAAAACGGATTGGAATTTTCTTACATGTGGTGTAACTTTATAATAGAACTGGCCTCTTATTTGTTCGTCTTATGACATGCACGGCTCTACTTTTAAAGAAAAAAATGAAAACAAATCCAATTTCCCCCTCTAATATAGGATAATAATTCGCGGTGATGCCGTGTCGTTATGTTCATATGAATCGAGCGTTTAAATGTCAGATAATTTGTGTGTATATATTGGTTGAAATGCTAAGATCTAATTAATGTGTATTTGCCCAAATAATAATTGAAGAATGAGGAAACTTTCCAAAATCAAACGCCCTTGATTGAATTTCATCATTTTTCCTCTTTCATTTCTCATAATCTCTAGTGTGCTTAAAAAATTATTGAAGAGAAAATAATTTCGTTGTCCATAAAAATATTTAAATATGAATCGCAACGACAATGAAAATATTTTCAATTGATTAATTATTTTAAGTGATACAAATAATTTTTTTAGGAAATAGTTTACAAATATTATTTTCGGTGAAATAAAGAAAATAAGATGACATTCCCATCGTTGCGCATAATCCAATGGCATTCAACAGTGGTAAGTCACACAAAAAGGGGTAATTCCACATAGACATATTAGGTTCATGGTATACTTGTTCATGGCCTGTGGGTGATATGTTTTTTTACTAGGGACCTCTTTGACTTAAACATGGGACGGATCTTATCCTCCCGCATGTCCATTGAAGGTTGCCATGGTCCAGAAATATTTATAGGAAAAGCATGCCAACAATTTGGATTTTGTTGAGAATTAAGGACATGAAAAAAAATGATAGAGAAGAAGGCAGGCAACATAGTTGATTTAATCCCAAAAATATTCTTAGGACTTGATCATTTTGTATGGGCATTTATTTGGATGTTCATATTGGGTCTCAATCAGTGTCACCTTTATGGTTGTCAGGTATCTATGATGTGCAATTACTATTAGAGCAATTTTTCTATTATAATGTTGGGTTTTCATAATTTAGTTATTCATTGAGTGTTACAATTTATTCAATAGTCACTAAATTGGAAGTTTCTTTCCTTTCATTTCTTATTATTATTATTATTATTATTATTATTATTATTATTATTATTATTATTATTATTATTATTATTTTACAAATTCACGTCTAATTAACTTTAAGGGTTAAATTGAATTGATCCAAGGAGAAGTATGATGGCAGTTCTTTTTCCTTCTACTTTTTTTTTTCTTTCTATCACATCCACGTCTAATTTCCTTCAAGGGCTAAATTTGTTGGTAAATACCATTGGATTAATTGTATTTGATCATCCTAAAGACAGTGGTTGATATTACAACTTTCCATTGTGAAGGACCTGCAACTCTACATATCTCCTTGTTAACTCACTATTGATCCCTCTGCTCCCCTCAGCTTCCTTTGTAATGCTTTATCGAGCAGAGCGTTTCTCCTTCCGAGCACCCCGTTAGTCTCCACTTACCTTTTTGAAAGGGATGTCCATTATTAAAAGTAAATGCCAAGACCTTGACTAAATTTATGTTTCCTTAATGTAAAAGCAATATGAGGATGATGGAAAAGAAAGAAAGTAGGGCCAGTCACTCAATTTCTCTTTCCATCTCGATCAAATCTTGAATGAGATTTTGTCTCTCCACCCCCCACAAAATGCTAGACTAATTTCTTTTTTTTTCTCTCATAAAGTACTTGGCCAATACTCCGAAAGTCGGTCAATGCAAGGCGGCTGGACCTTTGTCCCCACGCGGATTTGAAAAAGGGATTGGAATTTTCTTACATGTGGGGTAACTTTATTTGGTAATGTTAACCATTCGGTCAATGCAAGGTGGCTGGACCTTTGTCCCCACGCGGATTTGAAAAACGGATTGGAATTTTCTTACATGTGGTGTAACTTTATAATAGAACTGGCCTCTTATTTGTTCGTCTTATGACATGTACGGCTCTACTTTTAAAGAAAAAAATGAAAACAAATCCAATTTCCCCCTCTAATATAGGATAATAATTCGCGGTGATGCCTTGTCGTTATGTTCATATGAATCGAGCGTTTAAATGTCAGATAATTTGTGTGTATATATTGGTTGAAATGCTAAGCTCTAATTGATGTGTATTTGCCCAAATAATAATTGAAGAACGAGGAAACTTTCCAAAATCAAACACCCTTGATTGAATTTCATCATTTTTCCTCTTTCATTTCTCATAATCTCTAGTGTGCTTAAAAAATTATTGAAGAGAAAATAATTTCGTTGTCCATAAAAATATTTAAATATGAATCGCAAGCGACAATGAAAATATTTTCAATTGATTAATTATTTTAAGTGATACAAATAATTTTTTTTAGGAAATAGTTTACAAATATTATTTTCGGTGAAATAAAGAAAATAAGATGACATTCCCATCGTTGCGCATAATCCAATGGCATTCAACAGTGATAAGTCGCACAAAAAGGGGTAATTCCACATAGACAAATCCATCCCCGCGCCCGTCCTCACTCCCTTTCTCCCGTGTCAGTCTCTCTCTCTCTCCTCCGCCCCCACCACCCCCACCCCCCCGGGGGCGCCGCTCCTCCAGCGTCGTCAAGAACCACAACTACACGTCAAAGACTGATATCTGCTCAAACTTAAATCCCGGCCCCAAAACTTTCAACCATGCAGAAAAACCACTAAAACCTCCGCAAACGCAATCTCCAACTGCTAAGCGAGTCGTGAAGCTCTGGACAAGAGAAAAATCACATGCCATCAGTTTAGCTAGCACAAGCGCTATGTAGCATCAACTCTCCCTAGACATCCCATAGGGTAGCATAATTCGACGAACCACTTCATCATTCCCCAACGGATATAGGAAAGTTAGTATGAGCCAATAGATTAAACACCGTTGGATAAAAAGCAAGCAATACAACAATCTTCTTTCCCAAAATATCATAATTGCGTTTGCAGTCAACAACTTGGAACGTTAGAGCCCTAAAAAATTTAATATCATATCAAGGACAGGCCAAGTAAAAGCTCTATTAGATAAGAAATTGTGCCACTCAACTATTGTACCGGCAGACGGCAGTCAACCAACACAGAGAACATCAGAATAAAAGGGGATAAGGATAGGACTGAAACACCACCCTATGGATCCACATGGAGACGTATGCTTTTTAAGTGGTCGTAAGCCTTCAAAAAAACAAGAAGGAAAAACGGAAAAACAATGACTACAAATCCATAGGGGGCAAAATCAACGAAATAAATGAATTATCATTTGTTTTATTTTTATTATCATTATCATCTTCTTATTGAGCCATATCCTCGAGTAAGTCAATGGAGAGCCGAAGGAGTCCCATGCACGCAAGCTTTTAGGACCGGTAATGCTGTAGATGAAAGCAAATAAAAAAATAAAATAAAAAATGCTTATTTGCTCATCTGCCGTGTGAAGATATTGTGCTTTGAAATGCCCGGCGCCTCACCTCGCATATAAACCAGGCATCAAGCTCGAAATGTGCGATATCGATTACGTCGAACAAACGGTGACCGATAGATAGAATGAGTAGAAGAGAGAGCATTGGTGTTTTGGCCTTTTACTAATGCTTTAACACCTTACGAGACGATCCGATTTTCATGAATCGGTGGTTCGAGAGTGGCTAATTATTTAATTGATGTACAAAAAGAAGTCTAGGTCTAGATGGAACCTCGTACATATTAGGGATGCATAAAATTACAAAAGATGCACCATTCATATGAGAATTTAACAAATCTTCTCTCATCCTGATTCTTGTGTCAGGGCCTTGGGTTGCCGTGATTAAAGGACTTGTTGGATGGATGAAGACTGCCCAAGATAGCCTAGGGTTTTCCCCTCGAGTTTCTAGAATGTTTTTAGGGATAGGCGAGATGTTAATTGCGTTGAGCTCTAGAATTCTCTAGGCATAAATGCTGATAGTTGATAGGTTGAGATAGGATCTTGTCCACCAAATCGAAAACCTATCAACGGTTATAACGGGAGGGCCTTTAGTATAAGAAGGGGTGCTCTCTCTCATTGTATTCATCCAAATATTCAATGATAGAGTCTCTCTAGACCTTCTTTACGATTTGGATAAGTGAGTGAGCAAGGTCCATTATTATATATCTCATCATAAATTAATATTTACCACATGTCGCTAGGAAACGTGAGGCCCAAATTAACCCCACCAACTGGAGGAAAAAATTCAAATTGCTCTTTTTTCCTTCATCTCTTGGTTGAAAAATATGGACAAACCTCCGTGGTTCGTCTACAAAAATAATAACGCAAATATTTCCTACCTCAATTTCAACTTTCCTAATTTGACAAAGCTTAGATTGATAATATTTCCTATTTTTATGATAGCCTAAGTAATATATGATGATTTTTTCGCATCAACTCTTTCCATCGCTCTTTTACTCTATCTTTTAAGGCAATATGTTTTTTGTTCACATGATTCTCTTCCATGACAAAAATCACGCCTCTTATGCATCACTAGGGGTGTAAAAAGGTCGGGTCGGATCGGGTTTTGATGTTACCCGACCTGACCCGACCCGAAACATAAGGGTCACATACTATGACCTGACCTAACCCGATCCGAAACACATTAGACTCGCATCGGAAATTCGGGTCGGGTCGGCTCAGGTCGGGTTTCAAGTAGGCACAAAACCATCCAATCTCATTGAACGATAAATCTCCACGGCCTCCCGTTCAAGCCCATCTCTGACCAAGGAGCTAATCACGTTGTTCCATAAGAAGCAGTTCCTCTCGGGCATTGCGTCGAACAGCCGGCGCGCGGATTGCAGGTCTCTGGCCTTGCAGTCTAGAATGGCGTTCTACTGAATTCGAAAATTAATAGAGGAATCACGCCGGCACAGCTGATTCGAGCTCGCTTGACCACCTCCATGATATTTGAGCTACAACAATGGCAAACGTCAGCTGACTAAACTAGAAGAAATAGAATGCAACTACTCGAGGCGATCAGTTTCTCACAACAAAGATATACAACAGCTTACCACTAGTGGCAGCAAAACACAAGCCTCAACAAAAGTAACTTCCTTTTTCACCCGCATACCAAATTCCCCAACTACAAGGAGTTCTTCATCATACTTACTTTTATCAACTATCTTCACAAGCATGCAGTGGCTTAGCCTAGGAATTGCACTGCCTAGAAAAACCTTATCAAAAGAATGTATACATGGAGCCAACTAACATTTCCTACCTGCCTCATACTCCCAGAAAAACCTTATCAAAAGAATGTATACATGGAGCCAACTAACATTTCCTACCTGCCTCATACTCCCTTCTCTATCTCAAGGGAGTTAGCAGGACTGCTTTGACAGAGCTCTTACATACTGTTCATTCAATCTCTAAATGTACCTCTGCCCACTAGCAATCCTACAAACCTGTAAACAGAGATTCTAGACCTTTCAAGACCAGAGCTAAATTCGCTAGATTTCTGAATAGAGAATCTGAAGAAATAGACAATTTCTGTGACAGCCCGAATTTTCAGAATTTGTTTTCGATTAAATAAATTGGGCATTTCATCGACGCGCCAATAGTGCTATTCTCTGAGCTGATCACTCACGAGATAACCGGACTACCTGGGGAAGTAATTGAGGGATCTAAGTGCAATTGGACTTGAGAATTCGACCATGAACTGACTGCTCGACCATGTTGATCTGCAAGGGTCATTACGACACTGTCAGAATCGATCAGAGATCAGTGATAGGTTGATTCGACTGAGGTATGTGATCAAAGTGTGGGTGATTCCACCTGATTGCAAAATTCTCATCAATCGACACTAAATTGATTTTTTGTCGTTTTGGGTACCCTGTGTCTGTAATTGAAACCTTGAGATTTTCACAACAACCGAGAGTCGCCAATGTGTCGAAGATGCACTATGTGACTCGAGATAAATCGATCACGAGTCAATTGTACCAAAAATTTCTAAAAGTTACCCGGTAGACTAGGTCACGTTAAAAGCGCGTCAGAGTGAAATTAACCGTGGAATTGAACCCGATTTCAGAAATCGAAAGTTCTGTGGTGTCACGAGCTATTTTAGGGACGTCGACTCATCCTCCGAGAAATTTTGAGTAGATTCCGAGATTTTTACGGAATCCGTTTGGACGCCGCGGAAAATCAACGAAAATTCGAGATTGGCCGAATTGAAGAGACTTTCGATTTGCAAATCGAGTTACTTGGCGAATGGGAATTGTAGAAATTATGTGGACTTTTTTCTATATCAAAATGGGACGTTGATTTGGAAAATCAAATGAAGAAAATTGAAGCCAATATTACAAAATTCGAGCCTTGGTTGGAGCTGGAATTTTGCTTCAAAAATGGATTAATTTGGTGGAATTTATATTGGAAAGTAATTGTGGGGAAACATGGTGATATTTATGCAAGTTTTGAGGGGACAATGCATTCAATGAGTTTGGATAACCCTTGACTTTTGCCCACTTTCTTCTCAACTTCTCGAGCACGCCTCCTCCATCCCCATCTACTTCGCTGCTCTGGCTTTCAATTGGATTGGCTCGGCAACCTCAGCTTCTTTCAATTCCTTGGGCAGCTAGACTTCTTCACTTTCATTCCTCCTCGCATTCTTGGCATCCGAGCAGCCCCACGTTTCTATCTCTCTTGCTATCTCTCCACCAGCGAGCTTCTGGACACGTGGTCAACCGAAGAGACCACACTCTCAAAGATAGTTGACTGAAAATCTTCAATTTCGCAAGGCCATCGACTGGAGCGGCTTCTGCTTTGCTGCTTCTTTCGATCACGTCTCTCAAAGCCAGCGAATTCGCGCGCCATCTCCCTGTCCATTCGGCCGCTTGCCATCCGCGTGTTCAAGTCCACCGCTTGCGTCTTCAGCCGAGCGAAGCCACCCCCATCTTCGTTTTGGCTCCACGGAGCTGCTCTTCAACCGCACGATCCATCTGCACCGAAGAATTTCCACGAAGCAAATTGAAGTCCCCACGTGCGTTCAAAGCAGCCCGACCGAAGCAAGCTGTCCGCGAGATGCCTCTCCCCTCCGCTCGTGGATCAGTCGGCCGAACATCGAGTTATTCTTGTTCGGCCCAGCAGTCGGTGGATTTCGGGCCAGCATTCTTGCACTTTCAGCCCATCCGCTCCAGCAAGTTGGTTCGGCCTAGCTTCAATGCAAGTCCAACAGCCCGCGTGATTGGCATCTTCAGCCCATTCGAGTTTTGGTCCAGCTTTTTGAAGCCCACAATTCAGCCCGCGAATCAAGTGAAGCCCAGCCCGAGTTGAAAACAAATCTCAGTTGGGCTGAGATTTGTTGGACCCGTTTTAGGCCCGGCCCGAGTGTTCGCCGACACCGCCGAAAATTAAGATTTCGGCCGCCGTCGCGCCACCGTCGCGGTGAACCGGTTTTCGCGATACACCGGTGAGTTTATACTCTAAACTCTTCTTAGTAGGTGATTGAGGCTAAGTGGTGTTTAGATTTATTTAATTAGGAATTATGTGGTTAATTAGATTAAATTAGTATTTTAATTATTTAATTGAGCATGTTAGGTGGTTAGAATGGTTTAGCTAAAGCCTATTTTAATTGTGTTATTTATCTAGAAGGGTTCAGAATTTTCCGAGTCCGTATTGGTATTTAATTTAATAAATTTGGCCTAGGTTAGTATTTTTAGAAATTAAATTGAATTAAATAATTAATTTTCGAAATTAATTAATTATTAATTATTATTTTTCGGAAATTAGGCCGAGATGGCCTAAGGCCGAATTTCGTGCTGATTGCAATGGTGTGGTTAGTTTCTACAATTGAGTGTTAAATTATGAAATTGAGTGATGATTGGATTTTGGTATTTAATTCCAAAAATTGTGAATTTTCAATATTTACTCAGAAAATCCCGGTGTCGGATTTTAACACCAAAATGGTTTTATGTACTATATAAAATAGTGGGATTTTAAAAAGAAAGAATGTCAATTTTCCGGGTCAAGTTGACCGTGTACCCACACACGACTATTTTCATACGTATTTCTAATACGAAGAAAAGGCCAGTTCACCATTTTAATTGAAGCATTTGAGTGCAATGCACGGTGCCTTGGGCCATATTTGAGTGATCGTGTGATGATAAAGAGAAATCGTCCCGGGCTGTTGAGCTGGACGTTATCCCTATTTAGGATACCCCTTGTTAAAGGGAAGCCGGTCGCAGTAGATTCTGGACCCTATGCTCCTTTGGGAAAGCCGTCGACAAAGTGACGTGCCGTGCTCAATGGGGTGAGACGAAGCCTGGCAATGCCAGAAGACCGCCGAACTGAGTGTAGGCCGTGCTATATGCCGAGATCAAAACTAGGAACGCATGTTGAATTGAGTATTGTGTTCCAATTAATTGAGCTTGAGTGATGCTCTGATTTGTGATATGAATTATGCTGACCTGCAGGGTGGAACTGAGGCAAGGTAAGTCTCCTTGATTGTGTGATTGCGTGCTTAGGACGCTTCTTAGCGTCTTTCCCTCCTAGCTGAAGTTTAGAGCTTAGACTTGCTGAGACATTGTCTCACTGGTTATTGTATAACCACTTTCAGGGTCATCGAGTGGAGGACCTGGAGCAGAGATGAGGTGATTTGAAGCACAGGTCGGATAGGACCGCTTCTTTTTGAAAAACAATCTTTTGTAGTCTTTCGACCATAGACTCTTGTACTTGACTCAGCATATGTTTATAAAGGCATGTTTGTTTGTGAAATTGTTGTCCTACTTTTCTATCCCGAGATGGTTCTTTGTCGGGGATTCTTTTCGCTTCCGCATGTGCAATAAAGTAAAAAGGGTCGGCGACTAGTCCTGGGAAGTTGCAAAATTTTATCGACCAGAGAGGGATGGGTACGCGCTCGGGGTTCGGGGCGTGACAATTTCTTTCTATCAAACAAAACCTCTGGAGGCAGATGAGTAGGTCCGGTATGAGATCCACGTTTACCTTGAAAAGTTGGTAATGATTCATTTGAAATGAGAGTATTTGGTCTAATAGAATAGTCTTTTAGAGAAGTTAGTTGGGAACCCGTGAATGCTCTTTGATAATTTAAGAAGCAAATCGATACCTTCCATGTCTAAGACACGACAATGACGTCGCTTGATTAAGTGGAGGAAAATGTCATGGCTCGAAGAAAGAAGAAAGAGATGATCCAAGAGGATTCTATACGACGACCGTGACCGATCTTTGGAACGAGCAACCCTCAACCAGTATCCCTAAGTCTTAGGATTTTCTCAAGTATTCTAGAATACTCTTGGGGGCAGGCAATACAATAAATGTACAAACACGTAATAAATATGAATAATTGATAGTTTGGGAGATACTATCTTCACCGTATGATCGAGGAGAGATCTACATATATGACTTATCCCGTACTTGTATATATAAGGGGTCTTATCCCCTCATTATATCAACTCATTCATAAGCAAAATACAAATTCAAATCTTATCTCTCTAGAGTTTCTCTGTCTAAGATCACTGTGAGCCGAGTGTGAGTAAGGTTGTACGGGTTAGGAAGCACTAAATTGATCGGCTCATGACACTTGAACTAAACTTTGTTTGTTGAGGATCTAGCAATTTTTTACAAGTATCATTTTCAGTATTCTTAATTAAGCAAACTTAATATGTTGAAGTCATTTATAAAAATAATTTTGTGAACCTGTGAATGCGTCTGCAGAGAAGAAAAAAGCAAACGGAAGAAATATATATTCGTGAAATCTGCGAGAATTGAAATGTTATTTGTTTTATCCGTATTATCTCTGTACGTGTGGGTTTCTATCTGTGAGCATGTGTGTTTCGGTTGGTGGGAGAGGGATATTTCTATTTAATTTCTCTTTGGATGGTTATTTGGCATTTGTTTTTGTTTTTTTTTTTTTTATGCACGTGGGTTGCAAAAATCTCTCATTTTAGACATTGCCCTTGCCTTTTCTAAGATTTTAGGTGAAGAAAGTTTTGAGTGAAATTAAGGTGGTTACATATCATTTAGGATATGTAAGAAGTTAAAGGATAATTGAATTGTCAAATGAGCCATTGAGCCAATTAAAATGAGGACCTTTTTTTCTATAGCATTGCTCTGTCTGGTTGTACTTTAGTTTATAATGCATGTGTTGTGGGGCATAGTTTATTTTATATTTGGGAAAGATGGTTAGATGTTGCAAATTCTATCGTTTAATTTTGTGTGTTATCGATATATCATGAACAAAACGATGACTTAAGATATTCTTGTGCCTCTCTTGTAGCAAAAATATGTGTTAGAATGCTTCATATGTATTGAAAAAATAATCTCTACGTTGGAAAGCTTTGCATTAAATTATTTGTTTCCACGTTATATTCTAGCAAAATAAAAGTAGTCTCCACGTTGGAAGGCTTATCATTAAGTTATATGCTTACCATTTCCAATTCGTATAGACTACTTTGCTAGAATAGATTGTTGAAACATATAATTTAATAGTAAGCCTTCCAAGGTGAAACTACTTTTTCAATACATATGAAGCATTTTAGTACATATTTTTGCCACAAGAGAGACACAAGAATATCTCAGGTCATCGTTTTGTTCCTAATATATCGATGCCACACAAAATTAAACGATAGAGTCTGCAAAATCTAATCATCTTTTCCAAATACAAAATAAAATGTACCCCATAACACATACATTATAAATTAGGGTACAACCAGACAAAGCAATGCTAAAGAAAAATGATCCTTACTTTAATTGGCTTAGTAGCTCATTTGACAATCCAGTTATCCTTTAACTTCTTGCATATCCCAAATGATATGTAACCACCTTAATTCCACTCAAAGCCCTCTTCACCTAAAATCCCAAAAAGGGCAAGGGTAAATGTCTAAAATGAGATTTTCGTAACCCACTTGCATAAAAAAAAATTTTAAAAAAAAAACGCCAAATAACCATCCAAAGATAAATTAAATAGAAATACCCATTTCCCACCAACCGAAACACTCATGCTCACAGACGGAAACCCACACATACAGAGATAATACTGATAAAACAAATATCATTTCAATTCTGACAAATATATACTTCTTCTGTTGGCTTTTTTCTTCCCTCTACACAATGCAGACGCATTCACAGGTTCACAAAGTTGTTTTTATAAATGACTTCAACATATTAAGTTTGCCTAATTAAGAATACTAAAAATGATACTTGTAAAAAATCACTAGATTCCCAACAAACAAAGTTTAATCCAAGTGTCACAGGCCGATCGATTTAGCGCTTCTTAACCTATACAGCCTTCGAATTTTGCAGCTTTACTCACACTCGACTAACAAGGATCTTAGACAGAGAAACTCTAAAGAGATAAGCTCTAAATTTGTATTTCGCTTATGAATAAGTTGATACGATGAGGGGATGAGACCCTTATATATACAAGTACGAGATAAGTCATATCCATAGATTTCTCATCGATCATACGGTGAAGATCATATCTCCCAAACTACCAATTATCTGCATTTATTACGTGTTTATAAATTTATTGTATCGCCTACCCTCAGGAATATTCTAGAACACTTGGGAAAATCCTAAGACTTAGGGATACTAGTTGAGGGTTGCTCGTTCCAAAGATCGGTCACAGTCGTCGTATAGAATCCTCTTGGATCATCTCTTTCTTCGGGTCGTGACATTTTCCCCCACCTAATCAAGCGACGTCCTTGTCGTATCTACGGCATGGAAGGTTCTAGAAGACCCTTCTATTAGACCAAATACTCTTATTTTGGCGCACAATATCACTTCTGTATGACTTGATCCATCATTATGCATTCAACTTCTTGATCATGCAAGGTTTTTGCTTTAAGTTGTTTTGATTGCGATTCATCTCGATCCAAATCTTCCTTGTCTACATGGAAATGCTTAAGCATGCTCACATGGAAAATCAAATGCACATTTAGTTTTGGTGGCAACTTCAGCTTGTATGCAACCTTATAGAATACGGCCCCTCGTAATGATAGATCAATCCCTTGCTCATGTCCTTGTATCGAAGGATCACATGTAGCTTGGCCAACATTAAGTCCCTGATCCGGAACTCCACATACTGTCACTTCTTGTTGGCCCACTTCTTCATGCTCTTTGAGGCCTTGTGTAGACATGCCCGAGCTAAGTTTGCTTGCTCTTGCCAATCTTTGGCGAATTCGTATGCGGGTGGATTATTCCCCTGATAGCTTGATGCAACAATGCTCAGAGTTTGCGGTTGTTGTCCAATCGCAATCTCAAACTAACTATGGTTGGTGGACTCACTTCACTGCAAGCTGTGCGAGAATTAGGCTATGTCAATTAGCTTCGCCCAATTCACATGTGTTGTGCTTACGTAGTGTCAGAGATAAATCTCAAAGAGTGCATTTATCCTCTCAATCTGATCATCAGTTTGGGGATATAGACTAGTAGAAAAAGTTCAACTCCAACCCTAGCAGCTTAAAAAGCTCAGACCAGAAATGCCCCATGGATTGAGGATCATGATCGCTCACAATCATTTGTGGGACTCCCCAATACTCAACAACATGCTTCAAGAATAACTTGGCCGCCTCCTCGGTCGGACAATCTTTCGTTGTAGGTACAAACATTGCGTACTTAGAGAACTGGTCCACCACAACCATGAGAGTTTGACACCCTTCGAACTTTGGCAAATTCACAATGAAATCCATGGAGACACTCTCCTATGGATGCGTTGGGATGGGAAATGGCTCTAGGAGCCTTAGCTACAGCCATTATTCAAGCTTGTCTTGTTGGCACACAAGACAAGTTTCACATAAGTTTCAACATCATCCCACATCCGAGGCCAATAATATTGGTCTTCAACAAGGGCCAAGGTGCGGTGAATCCTCGGATGACCCGCCCGCTTGGAATCGTGATACTTGTGCAACACTTCTTTCCTTAGCTTCCCATGGAGTGGCACATACAATCACCGCCCCTTGATGTGAAGAAGATCATTCTTATACTAGAATTGTCGGATCTTGCCCTCCCGCGCATACCCAATGAGGTGTTGAGCCCTTTGATTTTGCTTGAGCCCATCCTTGATATTGTTGATCCATGGGCAATTCGGTTGACTCTCCACCTTCCGACTAAGTATGTCGGCCATGAAGTTAGCATTCCTCGGCTTGTATTCCAGCATATAGTCAACTCTGCTAGAAAATCTTGTCATCGAGCTTGCTTCAAACTTAGCTTCTTTTTGGTCTAAAAATAGCTTATGGTCACATTGTCTGTCTTCACGATGAACGTGGATCCTAGGAGATAATGCCTCCATGTCTTAAGGCAATGAATCACCATGGCCATCTCCTTCTCTTGAATAGTATACCATCGTTTGGTATCGTTCAACTTCCGAGACTCGAACGCCATCGAGTGTCCACTTTGCATAAAAAAATTGTCAATAGCATAATCCGATGTGTCAATCTCTACCTTGTAAGGTTTCGTATGATCAAGCAACATCAACAAAGCGCCGATAGTAGTTGGTAAGGCCTTTTGGCATCCATTCATGTACTCCTACGGCTTCTCCTTCTTCAGTGTGTCCGTGAGTGGCATGATGATGATTGAGTAGTTCTAAACAAAGTGCCAATAGTAGTTGGTAAGGCCAAGAAATAACCTCAACTTCGTCACTTTCATTGGTGACTCCCATTCAATGATGGCTCAGATTTTCGCCCTGTTCATCCATACTCGTCCACCCTCGACAATTTGTCCCAAAAATGGAATTTCCTTTTGGGCAAAGGCACATTTCTCATGCTTGATGTACAAGTCATTCTCATACAAGACCTGGAAAACTTGTCTTGAGTGCTCGACGTGCTCCTCGAGCGTCCGGATATGTATAACAATTTCATTAAGATAAATCATGACAAACCGATCAAGAAACAAGTGGAGTACCTTGTTCATGACGGTATAGAATGTAGCCGGAGCATTGATTATGCTGAATGACATGACGAGGAACTCATACGATCCTTATCGCATCACACATGCGGTCTTCAACTCATCCCCTTTGGCAATTCAAACTTGATAGTAACTCGATTTGATATCAAACTTGGTGAACCACTAAGCTCCTCCGAATTAATCAAAAAGATCCGCAATGAGTGGGATCGAGTACTTATTCTTGATTGTGAGCTTATTCAGCGCCTGGTAATCTATGCACATCTGGAGTGACCCATCGTGCTTCTTTTGAAATAGGACCGACACACTGGACAAGGCATTGGATTACCGAATATACCTCGCATCAAGCAACTCCTTGAGTTGCTTCCTCAGTACTTCTAATTCCGGGGGCGTCATGCGATATCGCACCATGGGGATAAGTATACTATCAGTGTCATAAGATGTGTATGGCGCTCACTTTGGTGCCAAAAGTTTCTGTCATATCACTTAAGTGCCAAAAAGTTTGAAAAACGCTCACTTTGGTGCCAACTTCGATTCGGTTGTCTGAAAATCTGACGTTGCGCCCTTTTATTAATTTTTGAAGCTAATGTGACTTGCCGGAGAGCACAGTCAGCATCTTAACACCAAAACGACGCCGTTTGGTGTCTCCCCCAATTCAAAACCCTAAATCTTTGGCCAGTCGCTGTCCTCGATGGCCCTTGCGCTTGGCGGCCGCGGCTCCGACCTCGACCCCAAACCCGACCCCGACGATGGCAACTCGATGGCCACAGCTCCAACCTCGACCTCGACCCCGACCGCGATCGCGACGATGGCCACTTGAAGGTTGCGGCTCCAACCCCGACCCCGACCCCGACGATGGCCACTTGGCGGCCACGGCTCCGACCCCGACCCCCGACCCAAACCCCGACAACGGCCACTCGGCGGCCAAGTGGAAACCCTAATTTCAATCCCCAAATAAAAAAAAATAATAATATCTTCAAATGAGTTAAACGGCGTCATTTTTGTGAGGCCATCCATGTAGGACGACAAAATGATGTCATTTTCTTAAGGAGGATAAAAAACGACATCGTTTAAAGGCATTGTCGATTTTTTAATTAAAAAAAAAAAAAAGAGCCACGTAATCATTTTAGCCGGAATCTTTCGCCAATGGCACCAAAGTAATCATTTTTCCTCCAATTTGGCACTTGAATGATCCGACGGAAACTTTTGGCACCAAAGTGAGTGCTGCACATAACTTATGACACTGATAGTGTGCTTCTCCCCGCACCATGATTGGCGATCAAGCATCAAGCATGAGCTCGATCCAATGATCCACTTTCCTTCGAGGTACAAGTTTCTTGAGCAACTTGGGAGGTATCACATCCTTAAATGAATGGAAGACTTAGGTTCCCTTCACCCTTATTATCCTCGGCCTTCAAGGCCACTAGCATGGTCACCTCACATTTCTTTGCTCATTTAGTGAATCGCACTACCGAGATCATCTTCCGATCACGACCCGACTGTTGATGGATCGGAATCAGGCATTGGCATAGTGTATCCAAGATGCATATAAACTCGGTAAAGGGCAATATAATGGCATTAATTCTATCTAGGAACTTTAGTCTAATGACAAAGTCATAGTTATCAAGTGGAATTACTTCAATAGTCTCTTTACTCTTCCATTGTCCAATCTAAAGTTCCACGTCCCTAACAACACCAATAGTAGGGACATCTGTGGAGTTCACAGTCTTGAGTCACCCAACTCCTTTTTCAACCCAAAAGTTAAGTTTCTTCGTGGCTTCCTCCGATATGAAGAGATCGAACACCCTAGTGTCCACGAGCGCACACCTTCTTGGACTTGATTGTGTTGAGGATCCGCAACGAATCCAATCATGACTTTTCTTTTGGCTCATCCTCCTTACAAAGGATCACCAATTTAGCCTTATTCAGGCAATCTCACGCCATATATGAACCATCGCAGAAGAAGCATTTATAAGTGCATACCTTCCTTCGTCCCCCATCGCTCGACTCCACTTGAGGTTTAGAACGATTTGCCAGTGGTTTGCCTCCATTCGGACGATTGAATTTTCCCCGATTTCCCCTACCATTAGCTTTGTTCTTTGAACAAGAGTCTGACTTAGATGTATAAGACGTCTTGTACTCCACGAGGGATTCAACCACGGTTATGGCCATTGTGAGGTTTCTTACATTAAATCACTTGAGATGGCTTGATGCCACTCATGAATTGGTGGTACACCTCCATCTCATTCATTGAAGGGATTTGGAGTAGTAGCTCCGAAAACAACTTCACGTAGTTGTGCAACACACCCTTTTTCTAAAGACGCTTTAGTTCATCACGAGCTTCCTCTTCCGCATAAGCGGGATAGTGGTAATGTTAAAATTCCTCGACGAACTAAGCCCATGTTGTGATACGATTGCATTATCACTTAAGTACATGGATGTAGTGTTTACCTATGATAGGTTATTGTTGATCCCCATGGCTTAGAAGTACCATTCCATGTATCATAGGAAATTGTCTATGTCTTTGGCCACTCGCTAGCCTTTGACCTCCTTGGGCTTAGGTGTGTCCATCCATGGACAAGCTTGCACGGTGATCACCTCGTTTACGCATGCCACTTCCGATTCAGCGAGTTTTCCCTTGAGCTCTGCTATTTCCATGCACATTGCCGCCATCAAGGCCTCCAAGGACTCGTCCCATTGTTGGAGTTCTTCTCTCAAGGTCCCCAGCAACTCGCATTGGAGCTCACTATGCTAGCCTTGAGCTCTTACACCTTGGCCACAAGCTCTTTCTCTTCGGGCTCCTCTCCATCGACGACCTGGTCAGGTCATCGATCGATCATTAGACTTCAATGACAAACAACTCTATCTTCGTCATCCGATGCTCTAGGTCCCCCATAGGATCCCTTGAACTCGAAATGGCACGATTCTTCCTTCTCTTGGTAGCACCCTTCTCGGCATTCCTCTCACGATCATTATGAGTCTGCTATTTTCGCTACAGTAAAGTAAGGTCCTCTATTACATCAAAAGGTGCGTGCAATTTAGTATGGAATGGTAATTTATGCGTGGTGTTTATCGGTGACTAACGAAGTAAATGTTATATTTCGGATGGACGCTATTTTACAAGTCGAAAGAAAAATTTACAAACATCATTAATTGCTTATCACAATGAGAAACGGACCTGTCTTCTACAAATAGGAAAGGTAATACATGGACTTTAATTATCTATTACGACACAAAAGGGAAAAATTAGTACATAGAAACTCTGATTTACAAACAGGGCATATGATTTATGAAACAACAGAAAATATTCTTACAAACAGAAAGGTGACTTACGAACCGATTAATTTATGAAGCTATTACTTAGTCACGGTAAAGTATTCTGCTACAAATATACTAAGAATTGGTAATTTACGAACGAATGATACTATTATACCATTTGGATTAAAGGATAACTTACAAGTTGGATACATTACTTATTATAAGATAAGAAATATCACTACTTACGGAAAATAGAGAGGCAATTCTACAAGATTCAAAGTTATCTTATAGTTATTCATGACACAATGAAAATTTATCTTACAAATAGAAAGAAAGACTTTCCCAGATTTGTATTACAAAATTTATCTTACAAATTTATTTTAGTACTAAGAGAAGGCCTTAAGAGCCTGGCCAGAATCAGAGAAAAGACCAGGCATGTGACGGTGGCCGATCTTTTCTCCGATTCTAGCTAGGCTCTTGAGGCCATCTTGGAGTCTTGGGATCATCCCCTCCCGGTTCTGACTCAGAACCTGGACCACTTTTGCTGGCTGGAGAGCTCCTCGGGTTTATGGGCAGCGGCCGCCGCGATCTCCGGCGACCTCCGGCGACCCCGCCGACCCCTGAAGACCACCGGCAAAGGCTGCTCGAGGTCACATGACGCTGTCGCGACCTCCAACGACCCGAGATCTGGGGTGGCGAGGTCGCACGACCTCATTGCAACCTCCGGCGACCACCGGATCCGGGGGGCGGTGAGGTCGCGCGACCTCATTGCGACTTCCAACGACCCCGACCCGAGGCGGCGAGGTCGCGCGATGCCGCCTCAACCTCCAAAGCAACCCCGGATCTAGGGCAGTGAGGTCGCGCGACGCCGCCTCGACCTTCGGCAACCTAGATCCGGGCGTCGAGGTCGCGCGACCCCGCCGCAACCAGTTAGAGGTGGCCGCAACCACGCCACCCGCATTTGGGTCGTGGCGACCCAAACCTCGTCGTGACCCAAATGGCGCGGCGGTCGCGCCCCCGGCCCCGGCGTGGTCGCACCACCCCTTGACGACGGTCATCTGGGCGACGATCGCCGACGATTGCCTATCCTTCGCCGACAACCGCTTGTGAAAGAAGAAGAAGACAATGAGTAGTGAGGGCAAAACCGGAAAAATGAAAAATCAATGAGGATAATTTGGGAAGAAAAAAAAAATCAGCCCCTCACTGTTGAATGCCAAGAATGCCAGAAAGCCAAAGCAAGGGAGAGGGAGCCTTAAGCTAAGGCCCTTTACAAATGCAAGCATTTCCCAAATGGGCCTAAAAATAATTGCCAAACACACTTACATTTGCCCATTGGGCTTTGGAGGTCCAAAGGACTTTTTGCAAAGTTGTTCCCGAACGCAGCAGTAATACCTCGCTCAAAAGGCCACTAAATGGGGATAATAAACGGGGCATTGCAGGATGCACAAAACATCAAATGAGGAGTAAAAAATTCAAAAATTCAAAAAAGAAAAGGTCCATGGAGAAAAATAACAAATCTTGACCTAACCTAATGAGACCGAGGTTGTGCATCAGGCATATCTGTGGAGTTCAAAGATAATAATAAGCTATGATCCAAAAATAAATATTGGTAATGAGGTTAATCAATTAGAAAGTCAACAAAATACTTACGTGTAGCACAAATTGTTAGTGAGGGTTTGAAGAGCATCAGCAGAGAAGTCGTTCTCATCGGGTAATATGTGATGGTGCAATGGCCTACTAGTGACCTACACAAAAAGAGAGTTCGATCAATGCGTTTCGCTAAACGTAAAGGAGATGGGCATCACCTTAAACCCAGCATGGCAAGTGAGGTAAAAATTGAATTCAGTAGGGTGGCAAATGATAGTATCAACAATGGTACTTGATAAAACATACTAACATTTTAAACTACTCAAAAGCCGATTAACTCTGGTAAATTAATAAGAAAAGTATCATACCATGTAGTATTGTTGCCTTTGAATAGACGGTCTCTTTCATCAGTAGGAAAGAGGAGAGTATGGTGCCTCTTTTGCACCACAATGAAGGTAATTTTTGGCTCAAAATTAAGTGACTCACAAGCCTATGACAAAAACCAACTCAAGTTGTAACCGGAAAAAATGACTCTAATCTACTTAAAAGGAACGATGATGAGCAAATATTCTATGGACCTATTCCCCACTTAGCGAATCGCCCTTATTTCATTGAGAATGACTTTAGAGAATTGACTATCTGAGACTCCATCCCTACCGTGATGATCAAACTTCAATTGCAATGACAAACAAAGCCATCTACTTTGGCGCAACAATCAAGTACAACACTATAGAATATTATCCTCTCGAGTTTAAGCCTAGTTTATCTGTTGAAGGCCCAAAAAAAGGAAACTCCCTGCAGGATAACTTGAAAGTGAGGTGGGGGAAAGCATAAACTTAATATATTAATGAGAGGCGCGAAAGAAAACAAACAGGACCTTACCTTATTTTAGGAATATTAGTATTATAGGTATATTAGTATAGTTTAATATTTAATAAATTTTATTAGAGAATAATGGAAGGGGAAAAAGAAATAAAAAAAAAGAAAATAATTAATAAAAGAGAGAAAAATAAAATATAAAGTAAATAAAAATAAAGTAGATAAGAGTATTGCAAAATATTTTTACTATCTCCATTTATGAACTTTTAAGTTTATTTACACTAATATATTGTTTATAACAATAACAAAAAATGTACATGATATGATATTAATAAATCCAACATTATTACTATAATTCAATAAATAGTAAATATGATATAGCAAACTCTCTGGATTTTATATCTTGTTTTATCCAAATCATATTCTGATAAAAATCTAGACGACCATACGTAGCATATGAGAATAACAATTTGTTCTTGACTATAAATAAATGAAAAACCAAATAACAAATAATTTGAATTGTTATGGGGTCTACTTTTTCAAAAATTTGTTGCTTACAATAAGTGTTATCCTTATAGTAGTCCAAAGTTTCTTATGCTAACAAAACCCTTGAGTATACTACCGTAAATACATATCATATCCTTTCATATTTAGGAAACATAAATATATTATTTCTTTTATATAATTTCTTGAATACTAATCAATGGGCAGAATAACTGCCAAAAATTGTATATGATATTTACTTTAGTACTAAAAGTTTTCGTTGGATAACTTAAGTGTCAAATTGAAGAAAAAACAATCACTAAAGGCGTGCATGATAACCATTTTGTTTCTCGATTTTTTTTTTCGATTCTCAAGAACATGTTTAGAGCATAAATCTATTTGGTGATGTAATTTTATATTTCTATCTCTGGAACATATTGTTACTCTAGAGATAGGTCTAGAATGCAAATTAGAAGTAATTTTTTTATTTTTGGAACAAAAATGAAAAATAAAAACTCAGGAAAATTCCAAAGAATGACCTAAAGTGAAGTCATTTTCTCAAATAAGGGTCCAAAATGGACTTTATATTAATGAGAGCCTATAAGAGCCACTTTCTCTCAAATAAAAGCCTAAACTCGCTGGCGATTGAAATGGGGCATTTTCATCCATACCAAAATTTGGATAAAGATTAAAAAGAAAAATACTATGAGAAATTTGAGATTGGCACCATCTCTCAAATTGCTTCGTTTCTTCGTCCTTTCTTCAATGCCATGAAGGTCCACTTAATCAAATTCACAAAATAAGTCGTTGATATTGATAGGGTTCTCTTGTTCCTTTTTTTTCCATTTTTGTATTCATCTTGCACGGGATTAGTTCTTGAATTTATGCGGAAGAATGCCCAGATTGAAAAGTTCATGCATAATCCTCTTGAAACCATTCAAATTCAGCTGAGGCGAAAATGAATGGAGAAACCCAGTTCTTCTTTCGGCATCATCCCATCTATTACTTCTTCTCCACCGTGATTGATATCACCACAAGGACACACACGTACTCATTTTCTGCAAAAAATAATAAAATAAAATTGAGAGCAGAGAGAAAAACGCAAGCTCAAGTTCCTCGACCTCTCGCTTTTGCTCCCCGCGACAGCCCCCGGCCATCTGCCACCCCAGTCACCTCCACACAAGCACGGGTAGTCGTCGAGCGGACCCAAACCGAGAGTTCCCTAGTTCGCGGCCATCCCCATGACTGCAGATCAGAAACTTAAATTTGCGCATCATCTTCACTTCAATTAAGCCAAAACATCGATTCAGAAATAAAGAACGGTCAAACATCTCTATTTCTTCGAGTTATGAGCCGGGCCGGACCCTATGCCATACGCTGATAATTAAAAAAATCGATTTAAAACTATAAAAAATTATTAAATCGGTGCACGAAGGAAAAGATTTTCCTTATCGAAGAGCGAAAAATATTTTCAAACTTATTTTCAAGTTTTAGCCGAACACTGAAAATATGGTTATTTTCTATAAAATGCCTTCTCGCAAAATATTTTCCAGAAATGCTATGTTTTTTGCAAAATGAACAAAGCCCAAAACTCGCAACACATACTATTTACTAAAATGAGTTATTATAGCAAGTCTTTTTTAGCTTGTCCGCCATTATTAATTACGTCTTTAGAACATTGTTATGATAAGAATACCCGTTGTAAAGAAGAAAACAAGAAGACTGGCTTTCTTATTTCTTCTTCGTTTTCCAAAAAGGGTCTCGAAAGGGGATAAAATCCTACTTATTTTCATATCCATAAGTTTAATAAAATATAGACATATTTTAATAATATGGATTGAGTACGGATCAAATTTGGATCACTGAATTTATACTATGTATAAATAAGTTAAATGAATTAAATGGATCGGATATTTTTTATCCAACCCGCCCATTTATAACCTTACGATCAGGTTACCCTCTTCATGTGCCACGCCATTAATGGCCTGTACCACTGAACTCTACCAAAGAAGACTGCCCTTTCTTTCCCATCAACTTTTTTAATGCAAACATCTGCTGATAGCGAAGAGCTTTTCCAAGTACTATTTTTAATCACGGTGTGCCATTGTTCTCCTAACCTGGCTATTAAACGATGGCAAGCTTCCCTCCATCCCGTTGTTGTCACTTTACTTCCTCTTTCGTCTGTCTGATGCGAAATTTCTTGTTCTTCCACGTTAGTTAATCAATTTCATTTTATTTTTCTTAATGAATGTTAGTCTATGCATCTATAGATTGGCCTTTTATTTGCAGGTTTTATGTGTGGCTATGCATTTTGAAGGAAAAATAAAATAAAATTTTCCCTTCTAATATAAAATGATAACCCATGATGTTGTGATCAGTTTAATTGCTCGAATCTAATTGATGTGTATTATGCTCTTCCCCCTCTCCCGCCCATTTCTATCTACTTTCAGGCTAATTTTCTCGGTGTTGCATCTCAGATTGCTCAGCTTCCACTTTTTGGTGTGTTCAGAGGATGCGATCTCTTGAAAGAGTCGCTTCTCACATTTCATGCGACTGTGCTGCTAAATGTGTTCCAAAATATGGTGCTTTGCATCGTTTCCCAGTTACAGTGCATTCCGAAACTCTACTTTTCATGTACTTTCCGCTCGAAATGGAGGTCGTCTTGGGAGATTTCGGTCCCTCATTCAACGGATGTTTCATAACATGAAGTAAAGAAGCAGCAAGGGTTGGATTTGGCAAAACTGATTCTAACACTGCGGGTCCTTTTCTATAAGGAAATCTACGCTGGACAGGAGAAGCCGGACACTGAAATTCTTGGTGGAGAAAAAAGGAGAACATGGACAAACAAGATAGGACCCAAAAGAACTGAATGATGCCAGGCAACCATTGAATACTTTCTTCTCCTAGTATATAATCCACATTACGTCCGTGTTGTTTGAAAAGAAGTGATGATGCTCTTGCCAGCTCAGATGAAAGGGTACTTAGCAAGTAAGCTTTGTAGAATCTCATGTCACGGTTTATGGTTTACATCCTTCCACCTAACATCAGTTAAAAACTCAGGCTGTTTGGTCCACTAGATAGCCGCACTCAAAGTTCTAGTAGATGATTGAAACCGAATAATAATGCCAATTTCAGACTAATTATGTCTTCTTGCGGTCGATTCATTTTTCTCAACAACTTCCATCAGCAACGTCATTTGGTTCAAAATCTTCGTTCAGTCCCGTACCATGACAATTCACTTGCATGAACAGGGTAAAAAAGAAAAAAAAAGAAAAAAATCACTTTCACTCACTGTATGTATCTGACAATATTTCCACAAATTCGATCAAGTTGCTCCCAAAGACAGCACAAATTTGGACTAAAAAAGTAAAGGAAATCCAAGCTATATCACGAGACTAAATGAATTCTTAGGACATTGTGACATCTCACCTTATCATCACGCTTTCACTCTGGGATTGTGCAAGGATACAAATGAAAAAAGAAAACAGTTTGACAAAGGAATACACAGCAGAAAATGCTCGTCTCTCTCCCAGATATCTCCATGCTTCCTGCTCGCAGAAGAAAAAGAACAAGGCATATTACACTGACAGTCTGTGAATCTGGTCACCAAGCCAATGAAGAAACTGCATAGCTGGTGCTCTCGCATCAAAACTCTAATGCTCAACAGTTGTAGCCACAGTATGCACTTTTCTGTTCTGTTGCATCATCATAGATCACTCTCTCTGCAACATGAAAGTCAATATTGTCATTTTATAACAATCATATAACTGGCACATAACGTAAGAATTGAAGTTGAGAACTTCATTATTCTCCAAAACATAGTGTTGCATTCTCATTTCAATTTGCTTAGTGCTCAGCGATATGAATGATCAAAGTTACCCGATACACCAAAATGCGCTCCGGCCTAGCAAATTCAAAGCTTACTGTAAGAAATATTATTATCGCGTCAAAGCTTTTTGGCTCCATATATGACAGAAAAAGATATATCACACTACAATAGGCTGTGGCTTTTTTCTTGTGATTGCTCAGACACAAGCCTGATAGCATAGGACAAAAAATGCCTTCAAGACTGAGGCAAATACAGCTAACCAATCCTTTTCAGTGCTAAGCATGCACCAAATATGTCCAACGTAATATGGATTTTTATTTCTCGTGCCAGTTGATGTCCAAGTCTGGGAATTAGAGCAACCCTAAGAAAATGACCATGGATCAGTGGTTCCCTGATGCTAGAGCACTGCCCACATGTTTCGCAGATCACACAGAATGACAATGTCAATTCTGAGTATACATATCATCAGAGAATTCCTTGATTGACTCCTCTTTAGCTCTTTTAATTATGCTAAAAATCATGGTTTCAGGGATGACAAGTTCATGTAGTACCCAGCAAATAATACCTTCAGCGTTACATCATTTTACTCTATCTAAAGGAATCTCTCCACTATCGTGCCTCTCCAAAGAAATTCAGCTAGCCCATATTCCTTATAGAATTTCTTTCTTTTGCCGGACGGAAGCTTGTTATAAGATCCTTACTACTGAGATCTTAAAAATGGGATTTCTTTCCGATGAATGTGTTACATGTGTAAGCATGCTGGTAAATCCTTTGAACATCTCTTATTGCAACTTCACCTTCAAACTTTGGAATCATATCTTCAGATTTTCTAAGGTGGCATTGTTCACGCCAGGAAATGCCATTCAACTATTTAGCTGTTGGAATGCCTATGAGAGTCAATTTCTAGAAGTCTGAAAGGCTGCACCACTTTGACTCATGTAATGCACTAAGAAAGGATGCAATAAAATATTGTTTTGAGGGTTCGGAACCTCCAGTTTCTTTTTATTGTGCTCTTGAATCAATTTTGTTCTTCTTGTTCTGATTCAGTATAGCCTTGAGATGCTTTTCTTTCATTTATTTACTTCTCCCTCTGTTTTTGAACATTTCTTATGCACTAAATTTTTCTCAATTAATAAGATCCTCCGTATCCATATGTGAGAAAGAGAGAGAGAGAGAGAGAGAGACCTGAATTAAAATAGCCTAATTATCTCTGTGGTTCTTGAGTGTTTATTCTCTCTGTGTTTGCACCTTGAATGCATGCATATGTATCCAAAATAGAAAATAGCAGTCTCGTACTTTTGACGCTTTGCGTTGGGAGGACACTGGTCACGATCATTCCACCCATGTGATGTCCCAATATCAGAGCTCTCAGCCTGCAAAAACACCTTGTTTCCAGTAACTTTTCCTTTCAACAGTACTTTTGCAATGAACATGACAAGGCACAATCACCATGACAACAAGGATGAATGATCACAAGTTCACCATCGTCCTTGTTCTCATATAAATTTTTCATCACCCAGTGGACAAATATCTGGGGTAAAGGATGTAATAGAGTTTCTTGCGTTTTTGAAATAATTTGCCATTATGTGCAACTAATAGAAAACGAGCAAGCAACTGGGGAAATGCTCACCTCAGGCTCAGTGGATGAATCTTGAGCTCTCCTGCACGTTGTCATGTTTGATTCTTCACCACTCATTGGATTTGACCCAGCAACTGCATGTTCAGATATGAAGGGCATGATCTGGTGAAGCAAATTCGATAGAAATATTCCATCATCACTTGCTCTATTTTCTGATTCTGGAGAATTCATGGCGCCAGCTGATGTCCCCGCATCCTGAGAGGCAGATCCTATCACCGTCCCCATCAATGCTGGAACCCTCTACACGAATGTCGCCACCAGGAAATAGGCTCCTCAGAAACTGAACAACACTGCCAGGGACTTGTCTCTCAGTTTCTCCATTAGTGTGTGACCCACCAGAGGAAATAATGTTAATATTTACACTCCTAGAAACAGATGGTTCCTGCCTTCTTAGATCGGTTGGAGATGAACCTGCAGAAAGAAGAGATTCTCCTTAGAGCCATAAGGAGATTCTCATTGCCTTAGTGTTCAAACATATTAGAACCCCACACCCAAGCATATCAACTATGCAAGAAAACATTCAGCTGCTGAACCTAAAGAGCAAAGAGCATTTATTCCTGAATAATTGTCTAAATATGTTGAAAGAATATATCCAACCCCTGCACAGAAATTCAACTACCACTACTTAAACCTTCGTCTACCAGACTGCAATTAATCATTATTGTTATTAGCAAGAGTAACCAAATCATTCCATTACCATCTCTTCCAGGATCTGCAGGGGCTTGCTGGTGAAGCAAAGGCTCAGGTATTGCTTTGCTGTATAGCTTCCACAAGAGTTGGATGTTGCTCAGAGGAAGCATGGGATCCTCTTTCACCAGCCACACTTCCAGCATGTTGAAATCTTCCAACCAATGGATAGTATATCCCGGCGAGTTACTGGGAGACTTGAGGACAGTCTACTGAAGGGAGCTGGGACTGCTGCAACCATGGTTCTGATAGGCACCACCCGCACACCAGACTCTCCAGTAAAAGATGGAGTTGCAGCCTCAGAGGCTGCTGAAGATGAGAGGCTAACAGGATTTTCCCCACTGGGGTTTGCAGCAGCTGCTGTGGCAGCAGCTTGGTTCTTGAGATCGATGGTTGCTGAATGCTGATGCTTTCTTCTCAATAGTATTTGATCAGCCGTTGGGGAGGCATAGGGTAAGAAAAATGGGAGCGACATATAACATAATGTTATACACCACAAACTACACGATTACACATTACTATGATATGCCCTAATCCAGCATGCAATAGGCTCTATGAATAACACTTGCGAGTGTACCTCTTCGGGCCCCGGATATCAATTCGCCTTGGGAGGAACCCTCCCACCAAACCCACCCCCCAAGCTGGATCCACCATGTACACTCCCCACTGGAATGCTACTAAAATTTGTTCCCATCTGAAATGGTACAGGCTGGAGCCAGAGGAATACATTCAATCAGACCATCTGATCGTAACAGAAAGCCAACAGGAAGAAGTAAACATAATGCTTGAATAAGACATGTAGGACATTGCCTGAACCATTAGAGGATTAGGACCAGATGGAGAAATGTAAATCGCTGGTCCAGCATTGACTACAGCTTCAGACTGCATACAAAAGCATTTAGGATCATAAATCTGATTGATTAACAAGTAAATTGTAGTCTACTTACTGCTGTTTGACCTAATCTCAACGTCATGGCTGTGCGACCGAGTTCCAGTATATAAGCACCTAGAGTGAAAAAGCACCCCCATTCTCATGGCAGTACCTGAGTGTTTGACCGCATCCCTCGATCAGTAACACCCCTGATTTTGAAGTGACTCGCACATAGCTGCAATTTTAGATATTGAAAACTGTACGTATTGGTGCAAATCACATTGGATTTTGTATAGAAGGATATAACACTTCATTGCGGGTAAATAAGGAGTACAAAACACTTTCACGGTAAAAAGACGCAGCTTTTCTTCGATTAAGCAAGCATCTATTCAAAAGTATTCCATTTCAACAACCCAATAAAAAATTAAACAATATCAATTTACTCTATACATACTTGTATATCATGCTACAAAGAAAAGT